>SKCR01040422.1:0-84630 GCA_019454045.1 Zanthoxylum bungeanum
CTTATTTCATGATTATCTTGACTTCGAATCACCAAAACAACGTCTTAACAACAAAAATTGAGGATAATATTATATACATATTGAATCATTTTCAGAGTTCACAACATGAGAAACCTTATACATTGTATCGGTGGGTGTCATATAATTGAATTGGTAAAATTTTTTGTGTTGAAAATAAGAGATTCGGGGATTCGAACCCTACTTACATGGATGTAGGGGTGACAATTTGGGTTAGTATTCGTTTATTCGTTCGATTCGATTCGATTCATTTTAAAGCGAATACAGATTTGAAAAAATATATTTGTTTAATAAATAGGTCAATTCGATTCGATTAGTTTATTAAACGAATCGAATACGAATAAATTCATTGATTCGTTTATGATTCTTTTTATTTTTCTTCTTCTTCTAGTTATTGATATTTTTCAATTAAGATTCGAGAAATTATGGCTAATTATTATAGAAAATAATATTGTGGATATTTGGTGAGCTATTTTTAGAAAATATATTAATTACGTACTTCATATTTATATATTTATGAAAAATTAATGTAAATAAATTATGATAATTTATGTTATTGAATAATATAATGACTAAACGAATATTCGTATTCGATTCATTTATTAAACGAATCGAATATGAATCCTAATATTATGATTTATTTAATAAACGAATCGAATACGAATCCATCACATTTGGATTTTATTCGTGTAAGATTCGATGTAAATTTGATTCGTGAATTCATTTTGCCACTCTTACATAAATGTATAGATAATTGGATTGTCCATTATGCTAAACTAAAAAAAATAAAAAAAATCATACATTGTACCATCCTTACTTTTTTATTTGTAGTGAAAAGCCTACTTTTTAATAGTAGTATAAATTAAGATGGGAATGAATTTATAAGCAAGTCATTGTCAATAGCCAATAAAAATTAGGGGGGTTCATAGCGTCAGGTTAACCCGCGACCCGACCCGACGTGACCCGACCCGATCCGAAATTTTCGGGTTGCGTAACGGGTTTGATCCCATTGACCCGACCCTATACAAATATATTATTTTTCCAAAATTTTTATTATTTTTCTAAAATTTTTATTATTATTTTTAAAGTTTTTACTATTATTTCATTTGTTTATTACTTTTTTTTTTATTAAAACTTTATATATATGATATTTTTAGGACATAAAATAACTAATATTAATATTTCAAAATAATTAATTCATTTAAAAATATTAATTTTTTTTAAAATGACCCGACCCGACCCGAACCCCAATCGGGTTCAAAGTCTCTGTGACCCGACCCGCGACCCGATTTTCCCTTGACTCGACCCGATCGAGTCTAAAAAAAATTTCAAAAAACCCGATCCGACCCGACTCGTGAACACCCCTAATAAAAACATATGTATATCAATTACATTATCAATAACACATGAAATTGAATGCATTTATACATGACATTTATGTTTGTTTTCACTCTCCCTGACAATATGGGCCCTCATTTGGGCTTATTTTTGGTCTACTTTCAACACATGGTATTAGTAGTCGAGAAACCCGAATTTAAATGAAATTTAAAATAATTTTTCATCTCGAATTCATAATTAAAACAAAATCAGGACTTCGGGATTAAAAAAATCCTTATTTATCTTGACGAATTACATTTGTGCATGATATAGCAACTTACTTGATCTATTTTTGTAATTTACTAAATTTATTAGTATTACTAATTATTAATTATAATTGCATTTGAATATTATTGACCATGTAAATAGATAAAATGAATGGACATGTCATATGGGGCTTGAACTCCTCTATTTTGATCTTATTTAATAAATTTATTATATAGTTTAATTTTTTTTAATTAATTTAAGCGTTTTCTTGAAGTTAACAAACAATGTATGTGGAAAATGATAAATTCCCATTTAATCTCTATATTTTGGTTAAATACTCGTTTATTTCCTATATTTTGAAAAGTACCTCAACATACCATTATATTTAATTTTGTTACCGTTAAAAGCTATTTTCAGAGATTTTACAATAAAAACAAGACATCTAATATCTTATATCAGTCGATACTTGAATGGTATACTATAAAATTCCCGAAAATTTAATTTTAACTATAAGAAAATTATTTTTAAGAATATATTGACTCTTGAGGCATTTTTCAAAATATACGGACTAAAATGACATTTACTCTAAATATAGAGACTAAACGGGTATTTACCTAAAAAAAAACAAAGGAAAAGTTAATGATGTATGATAGTAAATTAGTGAGTGACAGAAAAAATGAAAAAAAAAAAAAGTAACAAAAATATTACATTTTATGAATCTGTTGCATTTTGAGTAAATTATTTAATCAAATCATGGACCAGTATAGTTTTTATTACATACAATTAATACTTCTTCAAGCATATGTTATATTGCATCTGACCTAACAAAACACAATGGACCACCATATAACATTTTGTCCCATTATTATTATTTAACTCTTTATAATTTTAAATGCAAATTTTTTGTCAACAAATTGCTCATTGTTAAAATCATAACATGTTGTTTTCATCTTTTACTAAGTTAATCACAGAGACCAAAAATAGATTCAATTTTTTTTTTCCAATTTCAAAGTTTAATTCTTATAAAAATAATTAAATTAGGTTTTTATTTTTAAGTGCCTATCATTTCATTATTTCACAAATTGTGAAATAACAAATGGGTAAAAGAATTAATGAGATGTAATATTTTACTACTATATCTTTATAAATTTTACATTTACTATAAACTGTTACATTTTATTACAAAAAAAATAGAGAAATAATAAATATGTATAAGAAGTATTATTATTTTTAAATAATACACTATTATCTCATATCACTTGAATTTTATAGAAAAGTTTGACAATATGGATCATATAAGGTGATATATTTTTAAAAAGCAACCAAATTATAAAACTTGAAAATGTTTTTTTTATTATTAATTAATACCCAAACCATATTTTATAGTGTAAATAAATTTTTTTATTATATATTTTAGAGTTAACAATTGTGTTGGTGATTGTTATTCTTTCTTTGTAACTGAAAGAGTATATTTATTGATGACTCTCTTTCTTTCTTAGGTTATGGTACTCTTTAGTGGATCTAATAATTGTTTTATTCTTAATTACTTCCATTTAAGATGCACGGCTTAAACCAAGCCTATTAATCGAAAATATTTAGAGATTATTCGAAAATTATTAAGTAAAATCGTCATTTCACATGATCGAGAATAATGATAAAAATTAAAAATCAATTTTTTATATCCTCCAAAATTAGGAAGAGTGACTAAAATTTCTATAAATTGGATGATTTTAAAAATTGAAAATTAATGATTAATCGAACAAAAATCGATATTTTCAATAGAAAATTAAATCAATAATTTATCAGACTAAACTGCGTATAATGGAAGATAAAATCACCCGTCGAACGCACCAAAAGTTGCCGAATCTAACTGATTTTTTTTTTTTTTTTTGGGAAATATTGAAAATCTTAGCATCAAATCACTTGATTCGGACTTAAACGGAACACGTAAAATCCTCAATTATCACATACTCTTATAAGAAATACATCATCTAAATTCAAATACAATTCCTAAAAATCAAATCATAAATTTTATATCACCAAATCACCAGAATCTAATGTCTGTCATAAACCGAAAATGTTCACAAAGACTTAAAAAGTAAAGGTCATGTTTTATCCAATATCCAATTAAGTAATCAGTGGCAGGATAGTAATTAAAAACAGAAAGAGGAATATACTCGGCCTCGTGAGAAATATTTGTATGGGAAGCATAAGTTATAATCAGTCAGTAATGACTTGATAAAAGAGTATTATGAGATAGTATAAATTAGTTTATAAATTAGAGAATAAACGGTAAATTATGAATTAATATAAAAAATAAATTTATATTGTGAAATAATGATTTTAGAAGCGTTAACACTAACATTAAAATAGGAGTTTGACAGAATATTGAAACGTTAGCGTTAAACACGTTCTAACGATGTTATACTAAATGCAAGCTAAATTTATAATTAATCAATAATAATAAAATAAAAAATTTATTGATTAACATATTATATATATAAAATCTACTAAACGCGGAATTTCCAACATTTCAATATATATATATAAAATTTCCAACCAGAATCTTATAGTTCCGGTTGGAATCGTTCGAACCGCTGGAACCGTTCGGTTCCAACGGTTCCAGCCGGTTCGATTAAGGTAGGAACTCTAACCGAACCGGTCAGGTTCCGATTCCGATTCCGGAACCAGAATCGATTGAAACTATAACTGTTTGGTTCCAAGCGGTTCGGTTCCGGTTCGGAACCGGAACCTTGGCCGGATCTAATATAAATATATATGCACTATGCTTTATTTTTAAAAAAAGTTTCCCTTGTAAGGAAAATAAAAAACTTATATAGACGTCCCTACGTCCCATGTGAGTTTTTTTTTTCTCTCTTAAACAAAGGCGCGAAGCCGTAACGTACTGAAACTCTGCTAAAACCACAACGCCATTTCTTTCTTCTTCTTCTTTTTCTTTATTTTTATTTTTATTTTTAATCGAGCCGTCGTAAACGTAGGATCCGATCATCAATCAACCATTTGAGCCGCCGCCTGTGGCAAAACCGCAAATTACTTGGCAAAATTCAAGGTCTTTACATTTTTATTTTTATTTTTATTATTATTATTATTATTTTTTTTTGCTTTTAAAGAAAAAGTTTCGGAACTTTGTGGTTGCTTTTTTCTCTCGGTTTTTTTTCGTAGTAGCCAAACAAACAGGAGGTGCATTATCTCCGGTGAAGGACAAGATTTCATGGACCCTGAAGTGATCGAAATTCCGCCCCCGGTTTTTCAGACTCCGAGAAGGCGTAAACGAAAAGAGGTTTATTTATTTATAATTTTTTTTCAACAAAATTTTAAATTTTAAGTTTTCTCCTTTATTATTGCTGTTGTTAAATTTGAGGGTTTGCTTTAGTGATCATGTTGAATTTAATTTTGGTTGGTTATGTTTCTAATGTTAGATTTCTTTTTTAATATATATATATTTTATGGGATTTTGTTATTGTAAATTACTTCAAATTTAGTTCAGTTTTGGAGGATTGTGAGATAATGCAGTGTGTGTTGAGATGGTTCTGATGACAACTAATAAGTGTAAATTTATGGTAGTGCTTTAGGAAGAGCAAATGAAATGTATGTTCTTTGGGTATGCTTGGATTGAGGTGTTGTTATTGACAACTCTTTGCCTAGAATGAAATCACTAGCTATCAAGTATAAGTGGGTGGTTTACCAAATAATATAAGCTGACTTGCTATCCAAATTAATGCAAAGCACAACTATTACTTTATTACAGACATATCATTTTGTTGGGTTGCACTTGATGTAAGGGGAAAGTAATAAAAATAAAATGAATATCGTAATGAAATGATCAAATGACTCTCTTCGAGATAGCACTGTCCATTCAAGAGTGTTCACTTTATTATTTTAATGAGAAAAACTTGGCCTGTTCTGTGGTTTAACCTGAGCCTTCATATGATCAGGCCTTTGCATTACTGTTGAAAATGAGTTTGGTTCTGGCTGGCATTTGTTAAGGATAGCTGCCCGACTTTAATGTTTGGTGAAAAATATATTTTGATCTATCTTCCTTTACCAGACCCTGTGTAACATTGTTTAAGCTGCTGCCAGTTTGTTTGATGTTCCCTTGTTGGTAATATGATTATGGAAATTTACAGTAATCATTCTCTCGTAGGTTATTGATCTTGACAAATATGAAGATTCTTCCGATTTCATTTTGCTTAATGAGACAGTGAAGACAGGGAGCAAAGGGAAGGCTATAACGAATGATTCTACAGGTTCTGGTAGTTTTCAACCTAAGGTCTGTGTTATAGTTGTTGATAAGGGCAAAAAAGGTTATTAAGTTTTATAAAATACTAATTGTTGATTGTTTCTCTTTTACTATTGTTGTTCCTCGTATTTAATTTGTAATTAAGTGTCGATGCACTAGAGATGGAATGTCTCTACATTTTTCCTTTATTATCATTAAAATGTTTTCCTTAACTTTTCCACCAGGGGTTTTCCAAGAGTTATGTCTCGGGATCACATAGTAATATCAATCTTGATCTTTATGATGACCAGCATGTTAATGTTGTCGATGATTCCATCGATGATGGCAATTATGCAATTGTGCAAGCGTATTTTGACAGTGCGGATATCCCTGCTGGAGTGGAGGCACCTTTACCATGGTTAGCAGATCCTTCTCTAAGGAAAGAGAATACGGCTAACGGAAGCAATTCAATATATGTAAAGCCTGCTTCAGAGAGTAGTTCAAGTTTGCAGAAGACAGTGGGTGTTTTGGGTCACAAATTCACCATGGCTTCGCAAGATGTAGGTAGCAGTGCTCAGAATCTTCCATTCTATGTAAAATCATCAATTACGCCATGGGTTTGGGAGAAGAGCAAGAGTGATGGTAAGCCGGTTGCTTCAGGGATTTCAACTAACAATAATTATGTAAATCAATTTGATCCTATGATAAATCCTCATGGAGTAGGGCCATCATTGTGGACTTTTGGTACTCTTGCTCCTGTACAGAATCAAGTTGGTACTAGTAATTTATTTTATTATGGTACGCCCGCACTTAAGGACACACTGAATTATCCTCCTGCAGTAGGACCGTTAATGCCTGGGTTGCATGGTTCTTCGAATGCTGAACTGAATTCAACTTTTGCTAATTACCATACTCATCCAAGTTTTTATGATCAATTTGATGTTGGGCATATGCTTCCTGAAGAACCGGCGGATTCCCCTGGTGGTGAAGATTGCGGTAGGAGTAAGGAAAGCTTAGATGAAGCTGATATTTTGAGGAAGTTCAATCTTTTTAAACAGTTTGATTCCGTTGAAGATCATTCAGACCATCACTATGCTTCTAAGGCTTCTTCGTTGAAGCAGGTAAGTAGTTTTGTTAGATGCATTTCACATCTTTTTTGTATCATCATTACTATACTACGTCTAAACATTCATTTATTTTTTTTTCCTGATAGCCATCAAATAAATGGGTGAAGCGAATTCAGGAAGAGTGGAAAATCCTGGAAAATGATTTGCCAGGTAAGGTTTAATGCTTTATTTTCTTGTTATTTAATGACCACATATGCAATATCTCAGGTTTGTTAATCATGATTAATGCCACTAATTACAACATAATAAAAAATAGTTGTCTGCTCCTCACTCACCCTCAACCATTCTCTGTTCAATGCTATACTATTGCTAATAGTATCACTAACCCTTTGTTTGTCCAATTTTTTACTTGAACAGATACAATTTTTGTAAGAGTTTATGAATCAAGGATGGATCTTTTGAGGGCTGTAATTGTAGGAGCAGAGGGAACTCCCTACCACGATGGTCTGTTTTTCTTTGACGTTTTCTTCCCTAGCGGCTATCCTAACGTACCACCGGTATGCTACTGAGCTTTGTCTGTGAGTGGGATTATTTTATACCTGTTGGATTTTTCGGTCTGAGACAGGGATTTGCTTTTGTTAGCACGTGTACTACCACTCTGGTGGCCTTCGACTCAATCCAAATTTATATAGTAGTGGGAAGGTATGCCTCAGTCTTCTTAACACCTGGTCCGGTAATAAGAATGAGAAGTGGATCCCTTCTATGTCAACCATGCTGCAAGTTTTGGTCTCTGTACAAGCACTGATCTTGAATCAAAAGCCCTACTTTAATGAACCTGGTTATGCAAATTGGAATGGCACGCCACATGGTGAAACAGAGTCCCATAAGTACAATGAGAATACATTTATCTTATCACTGAAGACGATGCTGTACTCTGTGAGGAGACCTCCAAAGGTATGTTGCAGTAATCATTACATAAACGTTTCCTTTTGGAGCTTGGAACTTGGTATCTGTATTTGCATTATGAGATTGTGAAATTTTTAGAATCCACCTTTATGGCTTATTTCGACTTATTCATTCATGCACAGTGCTAAGAATTGTTTGATAATCTGTTGGAGGAGTTACAAGTAGTAGTTCTAGTAGAAAATCTCTCAAGTCTTACCTAGAATTGTATTATCTGCAGCTAGCTAGCTACATTCAGTACAACAATGTTTGTTCTGTCAAATAAAGTGGTTCATGTGAATTTTAAAACATTCTCGAATTAAGTTGATGTTAATCTTAATCAGATTACAAATTTAAGTCAATTTAAAGCATTTTATAGATATATGAAATAATGGTGTCTGAATGACAATGTTAGCTTAATTTCAAGAATTATAACCCAGTCCTTGCATCCCAGTATCCCACAGTTCTATGGTCCTTAAAAACGGGCCTTTTACATAAAGATTCATGTGTAACTAATTGGAAAGTGAGATCCACAGCCTGAAACCTTATGAGCATCAGTTTGTAGTAAGTTCTTATTTCTTAAAGGTGTTTGCTTTTGTGGAGATTTGGAGCTGGTTATGGCAATTGTGGATTATGTATAATATTTTTATTTATATTTTGCAATCCTATGGACATTTAGTGTCTCAAACAATGACTCGAAAAAAAAAGATAACTCGTGCTTTGTAGGACTACGACTCTTAAATAGAAAACCTTATATAAATGATGCCCCCCAGAGGACCCAGACTGAACAGAATATAATACAGGTCAAATTTAATTATCACTAAAGTAATGACCTAACAACTAATATACATACTGTCATGTAGGACCAAAAACTATTCCCTTTCATCGGATCTAAGAACTCAACAGAGTAAAAATTGCTGCGTCATTACTAATTGACTTATTTTCATGTTGTTTTATCGGTTATGAATAAACTAACATGGAAGTGGGGCCTCCTTTCTTGTTTTAAACATAAACTCATAAAGTCTTCTTTGGGTGCAGCATTTCAAGGACTTTGTCATGGGCCACTTTTACAAGCATGCACATGGTATTCTTGCAGCATGTAAAGCATACATGGATGGTGCTGAAGTGGGGTGTCTGGTCAAAGGTGTCAAAGGTGTGTGCAGAACATTCATAAGGGCTTAAAAGGCTGTACACCGCATTTTAGGACATCTATAGCTGGGCAAGTTGATCTTCTCGTAAAAGAATTTTTGCGTATCGGAGCTAAGGACTGTGAGAAATTCCTTAATCAAGCAAAAGGAGGGGTACTTGGAGTTGATAATAATCCTGAGACTGGGAATAGAAGATTTCGTTTCTAGTGCTAACTTTGAGACTTGACGTTTAGTGTCATACAATTAAGCATTCACATTAGGTTTTTGACTTAATGATGAATAGTTTAGATTGAAACAGCAAGGGGCATATGCTTATAACTATTGGGTTTTTGCCTATATTTTTGGAAATTGTACATAGTCATGCATATCTATCTGGTAATAAAGTTAAAATCTCATATCTGATCACGTTGTTGTGATGGCAAAAGCTGGTCATTATGAATATACTATTTTGCCTGTATTTTTTACTTCTTCCTTGATATTTCACTGGTAGAGTGAGATCTTTCAGATTATTAAGTATTCATGGTTTGTGAATCGCACTAGTTATAGCTGGTTGAGGTGACTTATTGTGGTTTAAAAATGTAGCGAACTTGATAGACATAACTTCAATGAAATGGCTATTAGAGGAGGTGTTTCTTTGCATTTTAGAAAAATATTAGCCAACTGAGAGATCCTAGTAAAATATTACTTGCACCTACTCTTGTTAATACACTTCCTGTAAGCATCCTAGGAAACAAAAGGAAATGATCCAAAGAAAGGAGTGTGGCAAGCAAAATACATGTAGCAGGATATAGAACACACAGTATATTTTTCTGCTTAGGAATAAGTTATTATTTGAATGTTGAGTTCGTGCTTGATTTGAATGTCTGAACTCAATCAGTTGCTGGCATTTGTCTGATGACATTTTCTTGGTTTCTCAAGTCTAGGTTGAGAAGGCTATTTTAAGTGAAGCTCTCCATTTCAAGCCAGCAATGCCTTCTATATCGTGAAAGGTAAAGACAGTTTTCGGGTAATGAATTCAACGGGGAATACTGTTTCCAGGTAATGAATTCAACAGGGAATTCATCTGTTGTTTAGTTTGGTCTTTCAGAAATTTCCATGTCTTGATTGCAGCTGTCGTTTTCTTTTCCTGCTATAATACAAAATGTTGACTTGCTATCCAAGCCATCATAGAACTTGTCTTTAGTTTTGTTTGTGAGTGCATAGACGAAGGAGGAATTTTCAATGCACCGGAATTTTATACGTTTCCTTGGCATAACAAAGATTGAATGCTCACCTTCTTTCAATGAAAATGATAATGAATTCTTCAGCATTTCAATGGCTTCATACTTTGATTCTGTTTCAAAGTCCATTGGAGAACTCATACTCATGTTTCTTACCAAATATATACAAAACTGACAAGGATGGTGTGTTTGTGATTGAAGGAAGTTTGTTGTTGCGAAGCCAAAACACTGACCACTATGAGGGAGATGTTACGTATGTGCAAGTAGCTGAATCATACGATCCAGGGGCCATTTCTCATGGGTCTGGAATTCGTCGCAGGATAAGTTTAGTTAAGTTCAGGCTACATGGGTTCTTGTCAGAATCTTCTGTCAATCTTTGTATGTTTGAAGATGTTATACTTACTGGTAAGTTACTTAACCTTGAAGCTGTCCTGAAGGTTGGTAACCTCAAGAATTATAGTAGTATTACTACTACTTTGGTAAGTGGAAGTTTGGAGAGCTTGAGTTCTACCAATGACTTGGAACTATTTTGAACAAATTTTAATACTTATTCTGGCAATATACTTTGGTTTCAAAAGAATTAAGTGATGAATTTTCTGGTGAAAAAGTTTACCTGAGTTCTTATTTAGAGTTGGCAATGGGACGGGACGGGATAAGATTTTCAAAACAGAACAAAAAAATTTATCCCGAATCTCGTCTCAAATGGGACAGGATTCCGTTGAAACGAGACGGGACGGGTCAAAATGCCAATCCTATTTCTGTTATGTAGTCTCAATTCTCAAGTGCAGTTTATGAATTCATTTTGAAGTACATTAATAATTGCTCTAGAGGATAGGTTTAATGAATTCAAAGCAACTAGAGGGTAGATTGTGTTATTCAGTCTCAATTTTAATCAATTCAAAGCAATTAGAGGATAGACATCTTTTCTCATTTAGGATACGGGACACCTGCAACTTTGAAATATGCGAAGGCGATCTGAGTGAGTTAGGCCTGGGGAAGCTTCAGAGGACAGCTGATTCGAAACTTTTAAAGAAAAAGCTGAGATTGTTAGATAATAATTGGTTAGACCCATTGTAACGTGAGTTTTGATTCGAAATTATATGGTGAATTGATTTGAGAATCAAAGTGTTAAAGAATCTCGCGCGCAAACACACACTTAGTATATATTATATGAACTGTGCTAAGATGTGAAAACCACTTTGAAAATTCCTATAAGTTGCATATTTTGAAAATCTACTGAGGATAAACTATGTATAATGTATTAAGGCTTGATATGATTAAACTTGTGTGTTAATTTCTTTTTATGTATGATTGTGTGTTTGTCATGTTGTTTGTGGATATCGTCGCTGTAAACTCTCACGACACTTTACTCATCCTCTAGGGCCACTTAAGGGTTTAAAGACTTGTTGTACTTGCTGAATGCAACATTGATTCATACGAAAGTGGTTTAACTAGTTAATTTTATTTAAGGGTGGGCACTATCGGATTCAGATCGGATCGGATCAGACCGAATTCGAATCCGATTCGATTCAATAAGAGTTGACTTGTTTGGTTCGATCGGATTTTGAGTCCTTATCGAATCAGATCATATTTGATCCGATAACTATCGAATTGAATCAGATTTATTCGATCCGATTTGAAATCTTAACGAATCAGATAAATTTGATTTGATAACAGATCCGAATCCGATAGAGCATTCGATTTGATAATGAATCAGATAGTGGATCTATTCAATAACGGATCCGATTCGATAAAAATGATTTGAATTTTAAGTTATCTGATCCGATAAAATTGATATGAAATTATAAATTTTCATATCAATTTTTCGAATCGGATCCGTTATCGAATCAGATTTGTTATCGAATCGAATCTATTATCAGATTTATTATCAAATCAGATTCTCTATCGGATTCAAATCCGTTATCAAATCAGATTTTCTATCGAATTCAGATTTGTTATCAAATCGGATAAAATCTTATTCGAACCGATAGTTATTAAATCTATCCGATCCGATTCGAAATTCGACGAACCAACCAAACACGATCTGATCGGATTCGAGAGTCAGATTCGATATTATCGAATCGGATCTGACCAAATCCGATCCAATGCCTATGCCTAATTTTACTAATTTATTTTTAGTTTTGTTTACTCGAGACTAGCAAAAGTTCAAGTTTGAAGGTGTGATGAGTGATAAATATACGCATATTTACCCATTTACAATACATTTAGCTAGTATTTGAGAACCATTTATACATGTTTACCTGCGTTTATGTTGGAATTACAGATTTGGCGTGTTCAATGGCTTAGAGGAAGTAATGGGCAATAAATACATAAAAAATGGAACTAAAAGATATTGGATTTCAGAAGCGTCGTGGCTTAGCTTATAGCACTGTAGCGCCACACAGTGCAAAATTGAGTCAGAGAGTTTGCGCTTAGCAGTACCCAGTACCGGCCCGCGACCTCACAAATCCAGCGCCAACCATAGAATGTGCCTGTGTTAGCGCCGCGGCGTCCAAATCTCAGTATCCTTTTGGGCTGTCCTATTAAGACATGTAAGCACATTTTCCAAAGCATTTTTCAACCACTGAAACTTGTTGACGGGTGATTTTCGTTCCGAGGGCAGTTTCGGGATAACTCCCCTGGGACAATCCTCCTCCAACCGTGAATTTGTTTGGTTATGGAGGATCAAAAACAAATGTAGCAAAAGACAAAATAACCACGAAATCGACAAAGAGGGTTTAACGTGGTTCGGCGGAGCAAGTCTAGCCTACGTCCACGGGCACAAAGTGGGGGGTTGCTTTTTATTATCAAACCGAGCTCGGCCGACCTGTTTTGAGGAAGGTCTAAAAGAACCGAGCTATTTGTCTATGTTTCTTTTTTATAAGTAGTGCTTCCTCTTTCATTACAAAATTGTTATCCCTTACAAATGAAACTAACTTTCCTTTATATACTAGGAGAATTACAACACTATTCCCATTCTTCTATGACGTCATCCACGTGGATCTCCGGCTGATTGACGGGCTCTCTGCCCCAAGACTGTCTTCGCCGAAAGCAAACCTGCCACCTGACGGCTTGTCACATCGCCCTGTTTTATAAACTGCCACACGCAACATAATGAAACCAGTCTGTAAAGAGCTTTCAAATTGTGGTGTATGCCAGGAGGAAAAGTCCAAATTACCCCGATCATATGTCAAACTTCAAGAGGTTGGCCAAATGATCTGCCGAATTACCCAAACTGCCTCCGTCCTGACCCAAAATACTCGAGCTCCTCGTCCCGATCCAGGAGGAAAGACAGTGCCGAACCGAGCTACCGGGCTGAAGTGGTTGGTCTCGGCTCCGATGTCGTCGGTCTCTAAGACTTGTTCCATGCTGTGTCCTCAGGTCGGCCAGATCTGGGAAACCGGGTCCGAACACTATGCCTGGCCGAGGAGTGACACAAACCTTATGAACACACCCGTCTTCCCAAAAGGAGAAAACCCATCTCTGCCCTTGCCGAACTGTTCAAATGCCTTGTCACAAAATCACCATCACTATTTGTCTCATAGTTCTTGGTTCCAACGAGTGTACGAGTTGGTACCGGGAACTATAAAATCAGAAGTGTGATATCAACCAGTTGGTGGCCGGCTTCAGGAACCATATATAAAAACTACCCCGGCTCTCAGTCAGGCCGGCTCGGTCACCGAGAATTCTGATGTCCTTTCGAATGACTCTCCTACTTGAAGCAAATCCCTTATTTACCCTTCTGGCAGCCACCCCTCGGAAACCGTAAACCATCATATCCTCTTAAATGCCCATCAAGTCATCTCTAGGGTTTAATCTAGTCGCGACACTTGTCGAGCATCCGTGATTCTCCCGCCAAAAACCAAAATAATCGACTGTTCAAAGGGAAGCCGAAAAGTCTCCAATCTCAACCGTTCATCACAATCTGAGCAAATGGAACCTGAAAGCGACACACGGTGCACATCTGAAGCCTCTCTCTGATCCAACGGTCCAAAAAATGCCCCGAGCTGACTATAAAAATGCAAAGCAACACATCTTTCTCTCTTTTATGAAAATCAGAACTTTCAAAGTGCAAGAGCTTTCCTCATTCCTGAGACCAGCAAACTCCAAGACCGACCAGACCAACCGCCGACACATCCTCTCGAACCAAGTAAGTTTCCTGCTCGACCCCATTCTTTTTAATTGCTGAAATCTACCATGACTGTTTGTTGCTTGCGAACGTTTGTTTATTTGTTGTTGCCTTCTCTTCATTTCTTATAGCATGTCTATCCCCTTACTATGTGTTGCAAAATGTGTTTTGGGTTGGACGTGTGATGTATGATGCATGTGTTTCTTGGTTGAAAGACGGGTTGTGGGGTAGGATATATGTGTTTCGGGTTTCTATGTTTTGTGTTTGGTTTGATGTTTTAGGAAGAGACTTGCTGTTTGTGGCCATTGCTAGGACATTTAGAGACCTTAGACATAGGTTCCTAGAAGTCAGAGTAGCTCTCGAGTCTGCGGTGCCCCAAAACTGATCACTAACTGCCCTTATCGAACACTGCGATTGCCATGAATATCTGATGTCGAATCATTTTCGGCCATGCCCCTAAAACCTCAACCTCCTCGTGCTGAAGAAGCTTCCTCCAGCTCGGGGACATCCAGCCTAGAGGAATTAGATACCACTCCAACCCATTCCCAAGAAGAGAACGACACCTACCACCACCGAATTCCCTGGAAAGACCCTGAGCTGGGAGAATTAAACTGGTCATACTTGGACATGAATCGGCCTTCCACCATCACGGAAGACGCCTTGGGGATACTCCGCCTGCAGTACGAGATCCCTATTGACATAGCCCTTGAGGTCTCAGGCCTGATCGATCGTGCAAGTCAGCCTGACTCCGACTCGATCGCCTTTCTCCCCTCTTTCTTCGAGTGCGGTCTACGGTTGCCCATCCAGTCATACTTCGCAAGGATGCTGGCCAAGATGGAGATTGCCCATTGCCAGTTAAACCTGAACAGCTGGAGGATATTGGCCGGCCTACAGGCCTGAGAGAGCCGACCTTTGAGGAGCTAAAGAGGCTATACAAGCTGAAGGCCAACCCGAAATCACACCACGATTGGTACTACCTTTCTTCATACGCCGATGTCCCCGTCGTCATTACGGAGCTCCCCCAAACCGACAAAAAACTTCAAGGACCCCTGGTTCTGGGCCACTGGTGATTGGGGACGATCTCGGTCGACGGGTTCTGAGGAGATATATGTCCCAGACGTCTTCTCGATAGGAGGTTAGGAAACGAACCCTTAGTTTCTTTTCGCAATTTTCTTGAAGAAAAACTAACTCACCAAGCTTTTTTAGCTTGCTGGAGGGATCCTCCCAAAGTCAGCCACGAGGTCCGGACCAGGATTAAGAGAGCCCGGAACTTTGCTGGCTCCTGGAGGAAGATAGTCAACGACACGACTTTTGTGGAATCGGGCCTTATTCGAAATACGCCCCCACAGGCTCTAGGGCGACTAGGTAGCTTCATCTAACCTTCTGACAAATCCTTTGTGCTCTGCTCAAAACTGAATGAAGTTGTCTGTACTCAGAAACTGACCATGCTCTTTGCCTTGTATTCTGCAGGAATGTCAAAACCAACCAAATATCTAGAGCGGCTCCAAGGTCTGACCAAGAGGCCGGGGCAGGGCAAATCCGGGAGTTCTCGGAGGCGGCCGATCGCTGTAGAGGCCAAAGGAAAATCCAAACTGGTTGCTCGTCCGGTGGCCGAGCTCCCACCCTCTCCAACAAGGGCGGCACCAAGTGCAACGGTCTGAGCCGCCGCCTGCTCGGAAAGGAAGTGGTCAAGCTCCCAGAGGAGGAAGAAGAAGAGCAGCCCCCGATTAGGAGATCTACTGCTCGGTGCGAGAGGCGAACTGCTGAGGCTCCTCCCAAAATCGGGAAGGGATCAATTTGCTAGCCGACACGGTGCCCTTTGAGCGGATCCCAAAATTCGAGGACCTCTCCCCAGAGGAAGTGATTTCCAAGTTCTCTGCCCGAATTGCCGAGGTAAACATGCTTTCTTGTTTCCGTTCCATGTTTTTACTTGTTGATTTCTGACTTTTGAATTTTTCTCTTGCAAATGAACTATGTGATGGCCTGAAATAAGGACCTGTTTGTGAGCCTTTTGTCCGAGGGGGGCCATGTGCAGAGGCTCCAAAGTCAAATTACGGAGAGGGAGGCCGAGCTGGCCAAGAAGGAGGAAGAAATTCAAACTTTCAGGCAGGCCGCGACCGAGGCCATTGCGCTGAACGAGTCCCTCCGCAACGCCTCTGCCATTGCCAAGAAGAATATGAAGGCTGCCGAAGAGGAGGCCAAACACTTAAGGTGGGAGGCGGCAAGCTCAGACTCCAAGCTCAAGGTGGTGACCAGTGAGAGGGACCAGGATCGGGAAGAGCTGAAAAAACAAGAGGCCCAACTAGAGGACGAGCTAGAGAAAGCTAAGCTCGAGAGGGTCAGTGACTGTGCCCAAATCATTCTGATGGTGATGCCCGCGGTGGACATGTGACCTATCCACATTGCCATCCAATTCTGCAGATGGGATATTTCGGAGGACGAGGCTCATGAACTTCTTGCCCTTCCCTCGGAGGAGATCCAGGACCCCGAGCCCGTATCTGCCGTGCCCATATCCCCCGCCATGAAGAGATGCAGCCTGAAGTTCCTGCCCCCGAAGTCCCTGTTGGGTTTCTATTAAGTCCTAAGGATCAATTCAAGCAATGAAACAATGTGAATACTCAACGAAGAATGGCGGAATCATACTTACATTGATCGGTTATGCGATGCGATGAACAAAAATCCTTGCACTCCTCCTAGAAGCTCTCGGCAGTGGGCTTTTTGTTCTCCTCCAAAAAATTCGGTCATGTCCTTCATTGATGCTCCAAGCTCCAAATGATGATTCCATGCTCACAAGTAGGTTTCCCTATCACCTTCGTAAGACCCCGAATGTGTGCTAGCACTCGGTAATTTTTGCCACAAAAATCACCTAAGCAAAAAAATGAAGAAGAAAATAGCCCCTTGGGCGTGAGAGGGAGAATAGAAGAATGAGAGAGGAAAGTCAAGTGTTGTCTAATTGATTTCTAAAATCAATTATGCATATACCAAAAATCAAAAGTTGGTATTAGTCATTCCAAGAATGATAAAGAGTGCAAATAAAGCAACCACCAACTTCTATCACTTTAAAGTAACCAAGTTGACTAGTCGATGTGACACTTGATGTGACTTGTGGGCCGCACTTGAATTCGAAATGCGAGTGCGCCCGCAAACACTCCTGGGCTCGGGTTCGCTAATTCCAAATTAACGAATTTTCCGTTGCGACGTTATTAAATCAAATTTAATTAAATAATTATGCCTAGCAAAATTACTATTCAAGTCGCTAACGAATTAATTCTAAATACTCGTTCGCCCGAATTAATCGAATTTCAATTCCGCGTCGAAATCCAATTTCGTATAAATATCGAATATATTATTTTATCGATTAATTCCAAATTAATCGTTCTCTCTCTTTAAACAATATTTTATCTCAGATAAAATATCTCCGTAATTAATCCCAGATTAATTTTCTCTCTCTTTAATTGATCTCAAATTAATAAAGTGTGAGTCATACGTCATCGGTGAATCTTCGGGAAGCGACCCATGAGATCCACGGATATGTTGGCAGTAAATCCGGTCGTCGGACTATCCGACACGTACCTAGTACTACGTTTTTACCGATTTACAAGACATGATTGGCTTCTAGCAAAACACTGTGCCTACCCAATTCTCCAGAAATATCCTTACTAGAATATGTGATCTATATCAGGCGTAGTATACGTAGTATTGCGTATTTTGATCCATTATCGGATGTCACGTGCAAGGCCTAGGGCTGGAATTGTGTCTGCCCCGTACGAAGCACATATCGGATCTCTGGTAACTAGTCTCTATAATCGGATAATCATGACCTAGTCATATTATCCCGATGACTGCAGTACATAAGAGCAGCAGTTCCATATCCTTCGTGATCATCATCTCCACTATGACTGGAGTGATACTTCCGTCTTGACATCATACCCAATACACTACGATTCTCAATATACCAGAAGAGGCGTACATAGAACCTGTTAAAGCCCATGACGACCAAAACCAAAGTATATTGATTGTCGCAAGTATTAGCGGTGCAAGTCTCAGGTTAAGACCAAATACACCTACCCTGATTCGGACTTCCATAGACACATAGTCATACTACCAATGGAATCCGAGGGGTCTATCCAGAGCGAAGCTGTTTCCGTACCATCGGAAAACACAACCTCCTATTACACTTGCATGAGTATCCTATACCCAAATATATGAGAACTATGCCGTTATGCTCCCACAACACGCACAAGTGTAATACTAGTCTATTCCGCATTATCGATGTCCAATCTCGATAATACTACGACTAGGGATATTTAATGATTAAAACTTCGTGGATTGATACTGTCTCATATCATCTCAATCCAGAACTAATCATATGGACCTTCTATCATTTATACATCTTGGTAATCTAATTACACATGATAAAAGAGCAATTTCCTTTGTCACATAGTTAATTTGTACAACAACACCATGATCTGTAAAAATAGTGATACTATGGGCCATAACTGTCTAAAAATCTCCCACTTGGCCTATAGCGAATCACTCAAGTGTCCTACACCCGAACTATGTACGGTTCGCTCAAACTTCTGCTGAGAAAATGCTTTCGTCAGCGGATTTGCATGATTATCATCTGATTTGATTTATTCGATCATCACATCGCCACGATGTATGATCCGAACGAATCAGATGAATATTTGAAGTATATATCTGGATCGTTGATGAGACCATTAATTCTTTAGCCTGTGCTGTAGCCTAGCTCAACTGCTAACAGAACTACATCTAATCTAATTAGATTTATTATCGACCCAAATGGCTTCTATTGCTGCCTCAGCTGCAACAATAATCCACTTTTGTTGTTTATTCGGCAACAATATTTTGCATGGAAGATTTCCAGCTCACTGTTCCGTTATTCAAACTTTATAGTACCGTTATTGCGACTTATAGTTGTTTTTATCGGTTAAGAAACTTGCAACAGTGATCTCAGTCACTCCAAGTTCTCATTCTCCATAGTATAAAAAAGCATCCTTAGTTCCTTTAAGATACTCAAGGATGTTCTTAACATCAATCCAGTGACTATCACATGGATTGGCCTGATTGTGACTCCATATCCTCAAAGCATATGAGACACCAGGTCGCGTACATATTTTTCAATGTACGAGTACTCGGAGAGTATTAACAACCTTTAGATCTATCCCAATAGATCTTTATTCCTAGAATAAAAGTTGTTTCTCCCAAGAATTCTACGGAGAATTTTCATGAAAGCCAAGCTTTCACCGATTGTATTATAGGAATATCATTTCCAAGAAATGATATGTCATCATTATTTAGGACATCACTGTCAGTGCGCTCCCACTAACCTCCTTATATACACAAGAATCATTTTCGTTTTTGAATTAAATCATATACGATTATGATTACATCAAAACGATCGTTCCAAGAACGCTATGCTTGCTTCAATCCATCTATGGATCGAATTAACTCGCAAACCTTGTTTGCTCATTTTGGTACGACAAAACCGTCAGGATGTTATAAACATCCTCCAAAAGGTTTTCGTTTAAGGAAAGCGATTTTGACGTTCGGCTGCCATATTTCATAAATGAAACATGCAACAATAACAAGCATTAACCATGGCAACAGGTAAAAGATTTCGTTGTAATCAACACAATGTTGATAACGATACATTTTCGCTACAAGCCTAGCTTTGTACGTTGGTATGTTGCATTCCATGTATGTCTTACTTGAAGACTTATATAGTACCAATAGGCACATTGCCTTTCGGTACATCAACTAGTATCCAAACTTGGTTGGTCTACATGGAATCCAATTCGGACTTCATGGCACTTTGCCATAATAGGGAGTCGATACCTTGTATCACTTCCTCATACATAGTCAGTTCGTGTTCCTCAATAAGATTGACATCTTTACGAGGTGAGATCAGAAACCCACACCTCACATGTTTTTTCCTGACTCTCTCCGACTTACGCGGTTCTTGTGTATTCGAAGATCATTGGTATAGTTTTATTCCCGATGAACTATTTGTGTTCCATTAAGGAATCGATGCTTGGAATAGTATTACTCCGATTTTCATCGAGTTTTACTTTCCTCCCACTTACCACTGCATATAAGTATTCCTCTTAGGAAAACCGCATGGCGATCAACAATTACATTGTTCTCTTGTGAGTTGTATAAGTACTATACTTTGGTTTCCCTAGGATACCTACAACTTAAGCACTTATCTGATTGGGTTTTAGTTTGGTATCATCTAAACATATGCTCAGCATTCCCAAATCTTCAGGAATGAGAGAAAACCCGGTTTCTTTCTTGTTTATATCTAATATGAAGTATGTCTAACAGATTTTATGGAACCTTATTCAAAATAAGTCTTGCATTGTTTAATGCGTATCCGTGAAAGGAAATGGTAGCTCAGAGCGACCCATGATTAACCTTATTGTCCAACAAGATTTGGTTTCTCTGTTCGGACACACCGTCAAACTGACGTGTTCCGGGAGGAGTCCTCATTGAAAGAATACTATACTCTTTCAAGTATATGAGAAACTTATTGCTTAAGTATTTTCATCATGGTCTAACCGTGATGGTTTAATACTTTAGCCGATCTGTTTATCTACTTCGTGTCGAAACTCTTTGAATTAATCAAAAGTTTCCGATTCGTGTTTCAAAAGAAACACATAACCATAACGCGATGCCACATCCGTAAAGGTCACGAAACATTCATATCCACCTCTAGCCTAGCTAGACATGGGCCCACTTATGTCACTATGAACGAGGGCTAACAGATCGGTGGCAGTTACACTTACCAAGTAAAAGGTGTGTTTTAGGCACTTTGCCCAAAAAACTAGATTCGTAGACATTATTTGAATATAATCAAATCTGTCCTAGTATCCACTCTCCGAAAGTGTGGATATACGAGTCTTGTTTATTGTGTCCCAGACAACAATGCCACAAATAAGTCTCAACTGATTAATTCAGTTTGAGCTATCTGTTGTCATGTTATACGTTTGAGATTTATTTATATTCAAAATATAAATATTGTTATTCACATCTAATGTGTTATCTCAATATCATCTTTATAAAATAAACACTTTAGTGTTCTAGAATATAAAGGTATACCCGCAACGGGTTAAACCCTGATATGGAAATAATGTTTCTAGTCAAACTAGTTACATTAACAGTTCCTAATTTAAGTACATACTCGAAGGGTAGTTAAAACAGCGACTCTCGTCCCGTTTCTGACTCGCAGATAGATAAATCTCGACTGAAGTCAGTATCCTGCTTACCAACAGATTCCACACATCAATGCATATTTATGTACCACACCCAGTATCTAAAATCCAATTTTAATACTAGTAGCGAACATGTTTATAACAAACATATTTGAAACCGGAGCCTTGCACCGTTTTCAATTCCTTCATGTCTGCCTTGTCCATACGACAGTCATGCTTCCAGTGACCCCGTTTGCCACAGTTTAGGCAGACATATTGGGATATGTCCTTTGTCTTCCCAGAAGATTATAATGACTTTGCCTTTGCCCATTTTCCACACTCAGAAGCCTTTGGCCAAGCCTTGGACTTTTAGAATGTCGAAGTAAGATGCGCCTTGCGCTTCTTGCCTTATTGCAAACTTTGGCTTTGTCTCATTGAGTATAGCCATTAACTATCCAAGAGTTTACTATTACAATTTGTCCTTCTAAGATCTAAGGATAGATCTATGAAGATCCTTCAATTTCATTATCATACTATAAGGATCTAATCCTTAGTTCCGACTAAGAAATTAAGGAGTCTATTTGGCAAGCATAATAGATTAAGCACTAAAGTTATCATCACATGAATATTCCAAATATCATGTTCTACTATTTGCTCAACTCCGGGCTTAGGCTCGAGAAGTCACTATATCAAATAAAGTAACTTCTCGGTCACCCAGGACTATCCTGAGATTTTATTCCCAATTTGAAAATTAAAGTCGTTTAAATACATTTTCACCCATGATTATGTTTTAAACACTAATATTTCAATTATCTTGATTCTAATAGTCCAACTATTTAATTAACGATTTTAGGTACTATTTAATATAATGATTACTATAGTCCAACTATATAATCAAATATAATTTAAATGGTTAAATTCAATTATATTGATTACTATAATCCAATTATAAAATCAACTATTAATTGAAATTAGTTAATTCAAATATATTGATTACTATAATCCAATTATATAATCAACTATAAATGAAATAGTTTGAATATAGTCCAACTGTTTAATTAAAACAACATTAGATATTAGTCCAACTAATATATTAATTATTTGACGAAATATTTGAAATGAGCGTGTATAGCAAGTAACTAAACGAATATTGCAAATTTAATACTTGCCTTCCACTATTTTTCGGCGAGCCTCTAACCATCTGTTGAGTACTCGGGAAACCTTGTTTCCTAGTGGGCTAAGATCCCGTTAAATAACACACAATCTTGACTTTGGCCAACAAATTGTATGATAATTAACTAGGTAGATCTCTAAGATCAATTATATCCCATCCAATTCTTAGATCCAGTAGGTAGACATCAAAGTCCGAAACATATATCTTATATATGCCAATATATCCAATATATTGCCTAATCTTTTTCCTCTGAATCAACTAAGCCTTGGCTTTGGCACAATAAACTTAGTGATCCCAGTTAAGCGGAACCCATTGACCATGGAAAGCTTCGTAATCAATGTCGATGGATAAGAAATGATCTTGACTTTGGCCAACAAATCACAACTTGGACAAGACACCAATATGGAACAAAGCCTTCATGATTCAAACACATCCGCGACGGACAAAGGTCTTGACTTTGGCCAAAAACCAATGCCAGTCTTGAATCTTGAGTAAGAATCACTCAATGGAAGGAAAAACGCTTAATATGTTTTGAGGGTTTTTTCGCGTAATTGGCAACCAATTAATTATCTTTGTTAAGGTCTCATCCTCATACACCCTTAAACATGCATTCTAAACATATAATATGGCGCGTAAATAAATATAATAATGATATACAGATGGATATTTAAACACATTGTTCCTAGAACAAATCTCTCAATTTCCTCTCTCCCGTTAGCACAAGTATTAATTCTACCCGATTACATAACACTTCTAAAGAAACCTCATTTACGTTGAGGGGAATATGTGAGAAGAGAAATACACAAAGTCAAGAGGTAATAGGCTGGACACGCATGTCCAATTAATAAATTCTAAATTTATTACAACAATTTCCAAAATTCCCTCACCCATCTAATATCCATCCGATATACATTATTCATACATCGCATCCATGTATTCACACAAGCATGTTATCAATCAATCTAATCCAATTAATTAATATGAATTAATTACCATCCAATGTTCAAACAACGATTTGATTTTGCGCGAGTCCAACTCGTTTTGCGAATAAGTACTTTAAGTACGAATTCTTGAATTATACTAAACTACAACATTAAATCCAATTTAATTTGCATTTAATACTAATTCTCTATTTAATTCTAAATTAAATATTACACTTTTTAATGTGCCTTTACGACTTAGATTCTAAATCTAATCGTTACGGGTCTCAAAGCCCGATTAACATCCAATGTTAATTTAATTAAAGTCCAATGGGCTTTTAATTAATTTCTTAAGGCATGGACTTTTGGTCAATATGGGTCAAACCCAAATACCAAAGCCTATTTAAGGAATCACCCTTATTTGCCAAGAAACCAATTTAGGCCCATTAGGTCCAATTAATATTAAAGGTCCATTAAGTCATAACTGGACTTTATGGATATGGTTTTGGGCCCAATTGGATCCAACCAATTAGCCTAAACCAAACTTGGCCCAACCAAGCCCATTTAAGCCTAATTACAACTTCAAAAGCCCAATTCCAAATTTGGCCAAATTAATTAACTTATAAAATTCCAAATTTCACAATTAATTAATCTAAAGTGTATGCCATAATTAATTACTCAAATTAATATTTCCAAAACACTAATTTACACAATAATTATGCTTATTATCATCAACATATGTCCAACACATTTGAATCAAAAAAATCACATCATTTTCATGCATTATGGGGATTTATTTGTCCGATTCGGTTTTAATCCAATTAAATCCTAAATCAACATTACCCAATGTTTTCCAACTCATCCAATGATCAAAAAAACAAATCACCAAGACTATTTAGGGCACTCAACCATTCGACCAAGCTAATGGATTTGGGGAAAATCAATCCAATTCAATTTTCACAAAATTCATTATGCACAACTCAAAGTTAATATAATATAAGCATATTCCAACAATCAATTTTATCAAAACATGCTCAAATTCAATTTACCCAATTTTACCCTAATCAAGTTTCATGCTCAAAATGGCTCAAGATACTATTGTTGGGTTTCTATTAAGTCCCAATGATCAATTCAAGCAATGAAACACATGTGAATACTCAACGAAGAATGGCAGAATCATACTTACATTGATCGGTTATGCGATGCGATGAATAAAAATCCTTGCACTCCTCCTAGAAGCTCTCGGCAGTGGGCTTTTTGTTCTCCTCCAAAAAATTCGGTCATGTCCTCCATTGATGCTCCAAGCTCCAAATGATGATTCCATGCTCACAAGTAGGTTTCCCTATCACCTTCGCAAGACCTCGAATGTGTGCTAGCACTCGGTAATTTTTGCCACAAAAATCACCTAAGCTTCTCCTTGTATTCTCGGCAAAATGCATAAAAAGGAAGAAGAAAATAGCCCATTGGGCGTGAGAGGGAGAAGATAAGAATGAGAGAGGAAAGTCAAATGTTGTCTAATTGATTTCTAAAATCAATTATGCATATACCAAAAATCAAAAGTTGGTATTAGTTATTCCAAGAATGATAAAGAGTGCAAATAAAGCAACCACCAACTTCTATCACTTTAAAGTAACAAAGTTGACTAGTTGATGTGACAATTGATGTGACTTGTGGGCCGCACTTGAATTCGAAATGCGAGTGTGCCCGCAAACACTCCCGGACTCGGGTTCGCTAATTCCAAATTAACGAATTTTCCGTTGCGACGTAATTAAATCAAATTTAATTAAATAATTGTGCATAGCAAAATTACTATTCATATCGCTAACGAATTAATTCTAAATTAACTCGTTCGTCCGAATTAAAATCTAATTTCAATTCCACGTCGAAATACAATTTCGTATAATATATCGAATATATTATTTTATCAATTAATTCCAAATTAATCGTTATATCTCTTTAAACAATATTTTATCCCAGATAAAATATCTCCGTAATTAATCCCAGATTAATTTTCTCTCTCTTTAATTAATCACAGATTAATAAAGTGCGAGTCATACGTCATCGGTGAATCTTCGGGAAGCGACCCATGAGATCCCCGGATATGTTAGCAGTAAATCCGGTCGTCGGACTATCCGAACACGTACGTACCTAGTACTACGTTTTTACCGATTTACAAGACATGGTTGGCTTCTAGCAAAGCACCGTGCCTACCCAATTCTCCAGAAATATCCTTACTGGAATATGTGAACTATATCAGACGTAGTATACGTAGTATTGTGTATTTCGATCCAGTATCAGATGTCATGTGCAAGGCCTGAGGCTGGAATTGTGTCTGCCCCGTACGAAGCACATATCGGATCTCTGGTAACTAGTCTATATAATCGGAAAATCATGACCTATTCATATTATCTCGATGACTGCAGTACATAAGAGCACCAGTTCCGTATCCTTCGTGATCATCATCTCCACTTTGACTGGAGTGATACTTTCGTCTTGACATCACACCCAATACATTACGATTCTCAATATACCCAGAAGAGGCGTACACAGAACCTATTAAAGCCCAGGATGACCAAAACCAAAGTATATTGATTGTCGCAAGTATTAGCGGTGCAAGTCTCAGGTTAAGACCAAATACACCTACCCTGATTCGGACTTCCATAGACACATAGTCATACTACCAATGGAATTCCGAGGGGTCTATCCAGAGCGAAACTATTTCCGTACCATCGGAAAAGACAACCTCCTATTAGACTTGCATGAGTATCCTATACCGAAATATATGTGCTCCCATAACGCGCATAAGTGTAATACTAGTCTATTCCGCATTATCGATGTCCAATCTCGATAATACTATGACTAGGGATATTAAATGATTAAACCTTCGTGGATTGATACTGTCTCATATCATCTCAATCCGGAACTAATCATATGGACCTTCTATCATTTATACATCTTGGTAATCTAATTACAAATGATAAAAGAGCAATTTCCATTGTCACATAGTTAATTTGTACAACAACACCATGATCTGTATAAATAGTGATGTTATGGGCCATAAATTTCCAAAAGTCCCTGCAATAGAACATGTCGAAGCTGTTGGGGTTGATGCTCAGAGCGCCAATCCGAACCGTATTTATGTTTGATTCATGAATATGAACATCTCATTTTTCCATGATATTACTTTCTTAGTGGTTACACCTCTTGTTTTTATATACGTATTCGATCTAATTACTATTAGATTGAAACTAAATGTGGTTTAGTGATATGTATATATTAGACAAATTCCCGATAATATATAATGCAGTACACTGTTACAAAGTTAGTTTGTAATTGACATTGGGAAATGTCACTGCTAAATGTATATTATCAAATATAGTTCCTGGTCAAGATTTACTAACACGGGTCGGTTAGTCAAATCTGTTGAGACCAATACATGTCGTATATCGAGACTTGATCCGATGGTTTATCCCAATAAACCATGAGTCTTGGGAGACTTGTATAGACGCGTAGGTGTTTATAGTGGATAAACACTGAACGACTCACCAAAGATTCTTAATGGATGGTACACCAACGTCAATAAGAATCTTCTCGGGTTGAGTAGCATAGTGGTCCTTCGACTTGAGACACCACTGTGGATGTATGAGACATCCACCACACTTAGATGACAGTCACGTCACCGATCTATTTAGATCAGACCTCTGTCTGTTCGTTGGGTGTTGACCGATCCTCAGGATATCCTGTGTGTGTCAAGATAGGATCCGTCAGTTATGTGTACAGAGCATAGGTACTCCATATGTGATTAGGAATCAGTTAAATCTATGGCCATAGTATACTTCGGAAATGAGTTCTGAATTTTTTTTATAGATTGCTAATAGAATCGTCGACGGGATAATACCTATAGAGATTTGACGTTTACATCTATATCTCTGGTATTATCCGGATACCTGTGACGGAGGGATTATACGTATGCAATGACCTCGACCTGTATGATTCAACTAGTTTATCCGTGGTCGTCATAATTTACGGGTGGGTAAATTATGGACACGGAATTAGATTTTTGTGACGTATATACCTGAATCTAGAGAGTCCCACTAATGAAATATACTCGTAGAGCACTAGGGCAACTTTTATGAATAATGGTGATTATTTATAAATCGTTTAAACGTTATACGAAAGATGCATGCAAACGGGCCGAACCGTCATTTCCTAATTAATGTGTATTTGTATTTAATATATGATATTATTAAATACACATTAATAAATTTTCAAATAAAGCTATTTGACATATATCATTAATATATGTATTTGAGATATTTAAAGTAAATATAATACATATATTTGAGATATTTATATTTAAATAATTAATTATTTAATTGTTAAATGATTAATATAATTAAAATATAAATATCTCACCAAATGATAAAGTTAGGAAATGATTATAAGTGTAAATTGTTGACTTTATACTTAAAGAAAAGGTTGTCAAAATTATTTTTGACTTCTTTAGATATTTGATTAAATTGTTTAAAATGAAAATATCTATTTCCTTTTTTCTTTTGTAAATTTCGGCCATACCCTTAAATAAATATAAGTGTTATATTTTTGAGTTGATTTTATTGACTTGTTGAATTTTCATTAAAGTTGTAATGATCAAATTGCAAGTCGATTAAAGTAAGCTTTAAAAGAAATAAAAATATCTAGATATTTTGTTTATGCTCCTAAATTTCGGCCAAATGCTTATTTGTGGAGTATATATTTTTTTGTTTCATTTTTAGGGTTTAAGGAGTTCATAAGTTATCAAATGAAACACAAAAGTAGTTGAGAGAAAAGCTTGAAGGCTAATGGAAAAAGCTTGGAAATCTTTGAGTTTTGTAAGTTTTTCTTTAGAGCTTTCAACATGAAAAATGTTTCTAACATGCTTAGCATCATTTGTGTTGCTTTGGTGTTGTCTCTCTTCTTATAGTTTGTGTTTATTTTGGTTGTGAACTTTGATGAAAGATACATGCATGTAAGTAAGCTTGAAATGGTTTCAAAACTTTACTTTTGATTTTTGGAAAATCAAGTTGTCATTCTAGAGTTGGTAAGCCACTCATTGGTGACCTAGAATTGTTCTAAAGTTGTTTAAAAGTGGTGAGGCTAGATTGGTGAAGTATTTAATGGATTAAAGTGTTGGATTTTGTAAATTTGGTGAAATTGGACAATTTGATGAAATTGAACAAATTAGGGTTCATAACCCACTCCAAATTTGGGGATTTTCATATATGTGATGTATTATGGTATGAATATGATGCATTAAAATTTTTGGGTTGATTGGATTTGATCTTGGCATGTTTTGAACAAAATGGACCAAAATGCAATTACTTGAAAATTTGGGGTGCTCACGGCAATTACTCAAAAATTGGGGATTTGTGTTAAATCTGATTTTGATGCATTAGACGTGTTCAAAAATATTTTAGAAATGATTTAGAATCATCCAAAATTATATTTGATAATTTTTGGGCTAAAATAATCAATTTACAAAGTTTTGGGGCAATTCAGTAATTACCAAAAAATTTGATCTCTTGTGTAATTTTTCAGAATTTGATAATTTGATAATTAAATAAATAAGTTTATTTAATTGATCCGAGAAAAATTTTGAAATCGGAAAATTTTGATTTTCCACTATTCCGCTGCGTTACCGATATTCCCCCTTAAAACCCCTACAAAATGGTATCAGAGCGAGTCTGATTCTGGATACCCTAGTATGATTATCCCTTTAAAATCTAATGTTTGTTCTTATATTTACTTGATACATGCATGCTTTCATTTAATTTGATTAAATTTAAAGTGTATGACACTTTATGGAATATCCCCCGCTTAATAAGGTTTTAAAGTAACTAGTATTTGGAATACTTGTTTCTTGGTCCGTCTTGTCAATACGGTTTATGAATATTTTTCTGTGACTACATCCGAGACCGTGCCTCTGCTGTGAGGGTGTAGCCGATAAAGATTTATTTAAGCCGGATGTATATCAGATACTAGATAAATTCAAGCGCAAACGGAATCCTGAACGTGCCCTAGCTGTCAGGGTTACACATGTAGCTTGAGTTTATCATTGATGAGTTTAACCTTGACACGTCTCATTGTGGGCCTGCCTTAGCAGTCACAACGAGAAACGACCAGGACCGGAAACCCCGAAGTCTTTAGTGAGTGATTGACAAAGAGTTGTCTACTTGTGAATATACGTAGGCGAGACCGTGCCTTTGCTGTGAGTCGAAATATATTCATGGGGTCCTCTTCCCATTATGGAATTCGATTTAATTATTAAATTCTTGTTTTTTCGTTGGGGATTACAGTATTACGTAAAATAGTGGGAGACACTGCTAAGTTTAAAAATTCCATAACTTAGACATTGTGTATTATTATGGAAATATCCATTTGTTCGTTTCTTATTCTATTGTTTATATAGAATTGAACTTTTATTTACTACACACATATTTTGATATGTTATCTGACTTGACTCTTGGTTGCAGTTATTCTAGAATAGGTTCTAGATACTACTAGACTAAGATATTATTAGATTGGTCTAAACCATCAGGAACTGTTGTTCTGATTTTCTTCAAAAATCAAGATGGTTAATGACTTAGTTTCTAAGTCATGATAGATAATCTAGATAGATATCCCTTTTAGGATATAATACTTTAGAGAGAATAATTTCTTATGCAGTAAGAATTGACTTGAATTAGTTCATGTCTCGAGATTCTTGACTGGCATTAAGAAAGCCCCATTAGGTATTTGTTTATCTAGTAATGACGTTTCTTAGATTTAATGACCTTTAGAGGCAATGTGTCTGACACACTTTGCTAATCAATTATTTACAATTGTTGTGAATAGTTGAATGCAAACAGTAAAGCTTAAGAAAAGAGATGTGTATAGTTGTGTATAGAAAATATCGATTTTCACAATACTATAACTATAAGTATGGATACCAGATCTCCCGTCTAGTTATTTAAAATATTAGTTAACGATTGTTTTGATATTTGATATCGGAACTTGCGACTATTGGATAGTTACTTGTTCCTTATAAACAATTGTTATATATTTTAAATATAACTAGTAGTGTCATTGACGTAGAGATAAACATTAAGAAAAATTATTTGGTAAAATAAATAATTTAGAACGGTGCTTTATGAGATTTTATCACTTAAGCATTGGATGCTTATTCCGTATGGTAAAAGATGGTTTGATATGAGATCACACCACATATCCTTATCCATTTAATGAATATTGTATTCGGGAAGGTGATTAAAATCTCATTTAACCAATGATTTGTCATTGGACCACCGGATTTATTAAACTGGTAGATAAGATGTATGTAGTTTAATAGATTATAATTGCTTAAGGTAGTTTTCTTTACTTCGTAACTTAGTTTATGAATTGTCATAACTTAGTTACGTGTTTCTAAAGGAACTAATATTGAACGTCTTGAAAGTATCAAGAACTTTCAATCTGTTCTGATGAAACGTAGGTTATCTTTGATATGATCAAACATATGAATTTAAAGCAATTAGTTCTAAGGTTATTTAGTGAATATGATTCTTATTCAATATTATTCATCCACGATTCCATCTTGATGGAATTGAGTAGTGGGAGCAGTCGAATCTTATATGATTTGATTCGTTTGATATTGAATGTTACCGAATTAGTTTCAATACTCTTGGGGATATGCTCCAGTAACACTAGTTCATCTTTTTAATTTATGTTCCATTAATTTCTACAGTTACATATATGATATGTATAGGTAGAAAATCCGAATCTTGAAAAGTTTGAGATTTGAATCTTTCTTTTATATAATAGTTATATAATGGAAATTACTTACATCTCAGAGGGGTATAAGTAAAATTTTATCGTTTATTCTGTTTAATAGAATATTGTATTCTATTTGATAGAATATCTTTCCTCATAAGTAATAAAATCGTTTTATTACTTGGTGTGTAACATCAGATGTTAACAATTGTAGAAAAGACTTGACTTATTGAAGTCAAATATGAGAATGATAAATTATAATTGGAACTTCGTAATTAATAAGATGAAACAACCCTTATACATATTCCGTACAAGAACAATAGGATAACATAATCATTTACGAGTATTTGATACTAATGGTTCTATTGTTTTCTGACCGAAGAAAATTATCCTATAACTTATAATTGAAGCGGTATTTAATATCGATTTTGGAAGTTTATCATTGAACCATAGATCTAAGATTGTTCATAGCTTACTACGATCAGGTTTTGAACTTGATTAAGCTTTAATTATGAATCAGTTCATGATTTGTGCTAATTGTTTGCGCAGCAAAAGCACTGTGAGCTTATTAAAGGTTTGACCTTTATAGTATGACAGAGAGAAAAATTATACTCAGCAATCTATTGTAGATTTTGAGAAAACTTGTCTCTAGTCACGCTAATTGAACAATTAAAGATATATTGGTTAATGTTGATATTAAACTGTACATTTTAGCTAAAGAATGCAAAGTGGCGTTTTTGAATGACTTATTCAGATAAGAGATCAGTTGTGATTTCTTTGTTTGAAGAATTCATTATGGAATGGCCCTAGAGTTTGTGTTCTGCTGAGATCTTAGTTTAGTGTGCTAGCTTATAGAGCCTATTGTAGACTCAAATAAGTCTTCCTGAAATCCGTGTTCTCTATTTTTGATATCAGTCAGATTGTCTGATCTTGTCAAAATATAGAGAATACATATGTGATTGAAGGGTTAGTGGGAGCGTACAAATTACTTTCTAGTGTTATATATCCTAACAACATTATCATTATTATAGTAATAATGAGATGTTTGTAAGGTAAAAGGTTTACCTAAGTCTTCTTTACTCCGTGAAAGCAGTGAAAGTAGTCTCTGTTATATACAATATAAAGTTATATATATAAGATATAAGACTAAGAGACTTGTGAGATACTCCTATTAGTCGTACATTAGATATGATATAATAAAGGACATAACCAGGCTATCTGTATGACAGTTAATGTGTGTCTTGTACATAGTATTCATCTTTAGTAAATGATGATTCCTTTTTCGAAAGAGATATTGATTAGAATGTCTAATCAATCTTATGTATCATTTGATTATGACATAAAGAATACTTTATTATGTGTGATTAAAGATATCAATTTAATCGTAATTGTTACAAGTTATTTTGATATCCTATAGACCATAGGATGGATCTTGAAACACGTTCTTTGTGATCTTTGAGATATTAAGAACGAGTTTCTAATTCATGGAGAATACAGTCTGCAACCATTAGGGTCATATTAGTTTTGAGACTAATTATGACGTTAGACAGTCTACGTCATAAAGAGTCAGAAAAGATGCAGTGGGAGTGTCACAGAGGATTCTACTTTGTGAGTGGAATTAGATGCAACTTATGAAGTATTGACTTATGAAGTTGCATAGTGACCTGATAAATTAGAAGTTTTGTATTGCTATTGTACCTGCGTTGTCATCATAGTATTTTGGATTTGATCCCTAAATACTTGGACAACTCAGTAGCTATGGCACAATACTGATGTAACATTAGAGTCATATTAATGTATAATTTAGATTCAACAAAATATGAATGATGCTGGCTATGGGAAACGATAAAGTTTGTTTGACAAACTCAATATGTTATAGCGGACTTACTTCTTGTTGCCTACCTCTTAAGTGCTAGGTGAGCTTTTGAGAGCCATGAGTATACGATACACATTGAGATGTGTATATGATACCGTGGATTAACACTAGAGCAAGTGGGAGAAATTGTTGGGGTTGGTGCTCAGAGCGCCAATCCGGACCGTATTTATGTCTGATTCAATGAATACAAACATCCCATTTTTCCATGATATTACTTTCTTAGTGATTACACCTCTTGTTTTTATATACGTATTTGATCTAATTACTATTAGATTGAAACTAAATGTGGTTTAGTGATATGTATATATTAGACAAAGGCCCGATAATATATAATGCAGTACACAGTTCAAAGTTAGTTTGTAATTGATATTGAAAAGTGTCACTGCTAAATGTATATTATCAAATATAGTTCCTGGTCAAGATTTACTAACACGGGTCGGTAGTCAAATCCGTTGAGACCAGTACATGTCGTATATCGAGACTTGGTCCGATGATTTATCCCAATGAACCATGAGTCTTGGGAGACTTGTATAGACGTGTAGGTGTTTATAGTGGATAAACACTGAACGAATCACCGAAGATTCTTAATGGATGATACACCAACGTCAATAAGAATCTTCTCGGGTTGAGTAGCATATTGGTCCTTCGACTTGAGACACCACTGTGGATGTATGAGACATCCACCACACTTAGATGGCAGTCACGTCACCGATCTATTTAGATCAGACCTCCGTCTGTTCGTTGGGTGTTGACTGATCCTCATGATACCCTGTGTGTGTCAAGATAGGATCCGTCAGTTCTGTGTACAGAGCATAGGTAGTCCATATGTGATTAGCAATCAGTTAAATCTATGGCCATAATATACTTCGGAAATGAGTTCCGATTTTTTTTTTATAAATTGCTAATAGAATCGTCGACGGGATAATACCTATAGAGATTTGATGTTTACATCAATATCTCTGGTATTATCCGGATACATGTGACAGAGGGATTATACGTATGCAATGACCTCGACCTGTATGATTCAACTAATTTATCCGTGGTCATCATAATTTACGGGTGGGTAAATTATGGACACGAAATTTGATTTTTGTGACGGATATACCTGAATCTAGAGAGTCCCACTAATGAAATATACTCGTAGAGCACTAGGGCAACTTTTATGAATAATGGTGATTATTTATAAATCGTTTAAACGTTATACAAAAGATGCATGCAAACGGGCCGAACCGTCATTTCCTAATTAATGTGTATTTGTATTTAATATATGATATTATTAAATACACATTAATAAAGTGTCAAATAAAGCTTTTTACATATATCATTAATATATGTATTTGAGATATTTAAAGTAAATATAATACATATATTTGAGATATTTGTATTTAATTAATTAATTAATTATTTAATTGTTAAATGATTAATATAATTAAAATATAAATATCTCACCAAATGATAAAGTTAGGAAATGATTATAAGTGTAAATTGTTGACTTTATACTTAAAGAAAAGGTTGTCAAAATGTTTTGACTTCTTTAGATATTGATTAAATTGTTTAAAATGAAAATATCTATTTAATTTGTTCTTTTGTAAATTTCGGCCATACCCTTAAATAAATATAAGTGTTATATTTTTGAGTTGATTTTATTGACTTTTTGAATTTTCATTAAAGTTGTAATGATCAAATTGCAAGTCGATTAAAGTAAGCTTTATATGAAATAAAAATATCTAGATATTTTGTATATGCTCCTAAATTTCGGCCAAAGGCTTATTTGTGGAGTATATATTGTTTTGTTTCATTTTTAGGGTTTAAGGAGTTCATAAGTTATCAAATGAAACACAAAAGTAGTTGAGAGAAAAGCTTGAAGGCTAAAGGAAAAAACTTGGAAATCTTGAGTTTAGTAAGTTTTTCTTTAAAGCTTTCAACATGAAAAATGTTTCTAACATGCTTAGCATTATTTGTGTTGCTTTGGTGTTGTCTCTCTTCTTATAGTTTGTGTTTATTTTGGTTGTGAACTTTGATGAAAGATACATGCATGTAAGTAAGCTTGAAATGGTTTCAAAGCTTTACTTTTGATTTTTGGAAAATCAAGTTGTCATTCTAGAGTTGGTAAGCCACTCATTGGTGACCTAGAATTGTTCTAGAGTTGTTTAAAAGTGGTGAGGCTAGATTGGTGAAGTATTTAATGGATTAAAGTGTTGGATTTTGTAAATTTGGTGAAATTGGATAACTTGATGAAATTGAAAAAATTAGGGTTCATAACCCACTCCAAATTTGGGGATTTTCATATATGTGATGTATTATGGTATAAATATGATGCATGTAAATTTTTGGGTTGATTGGATTTGATATTGGCATGTTTTGAACAAAAGGGACCAAAATGTAATTACTTGAAAATTTGGGGTTCTCACGACAATTACTCAAAAATTGGGGATTTGTGTTAAATCTGATTTTGATGCATTAGATGTGTTCAAAAATATTTTAGAAATGATTTAGAATCATCCAAAAGTATATTTGATAATTTTTGGGCTAAAATAATCAATTTATAAAGTTTGGGCAATTCGGTAATTACCAAGAAATTTATCTCTTGTGTAATTTTTCAGAATTTGATAATTGGATAATTAAATAAATAAGTTTATTTAATTTATCCGCGAAAAATTTTGAAATCGGAAAATTTTGATTTTCCACTATTCCGCTGCGTTATCGATATTCCCCATTAAATCCCCTACAGAAGCCCCCTTGCCTCCCGAGCTGAAACGAGATCCCTCATGCCAAGCCTACGCCAGAAATCCTACCACCTGGACCCGGCCAAGAGGAACCTGCTGCCCCTGCGCGGGATGATGAATGAGGGTGACCCGAAGGGGGCCCTATGTAACAAACAATACACAACTTTTGAAATAAGAATTTACAATTTCTTATATGTCATTTATTTTGAATGCTTTACTTCCCTTCATTCATACTTAGCTTGATTTCTGCTTCTAACTTGTTAACTTGCTCTTCCGAATCTGAATGTGAGAAGAATTTTCGATCCCGACCAATTCAAACCCGGCCATGAGGGGATTACTCCGTCCCTATGCCGATCATATGCACTCGGTGCGACGTAACCCGACCCCGAGCTAGCAAAACACTTGGCTCCGGGGGAATGTTACCTCCCCGGACCAATAAGAATCCGGCAATGGGGGAATGCTCCATCCTCATGCCGATGATATGCACTCGGTGGGACGTAACCCGACCCCGAGCTAGGAAAAAACTTGGCTCCGGGGGAATATTACCTCCCCGGACCAACAAGAATCCGGCCATGGGGGAATGCTCCGTCCCCATGCCGATGATATGCTCTTGGTGGGACGTAACCTAACCCTGAGCTAGCAAAATACTTGACTCCGGGGGAATGTTACCTCCCCGGACCAATAAGAATCCGGCCATGAGGGAATGCTCTGTCCCAATGTCGATGATATACACTCGGTGGGACACAACCTGACCCCGAGGTGGTGGGTCAAATAGCATCGGTGGAATGAATCCAGCCCCTAGCTGGTGGAACAGATAGCCTCGACGGAACGAATCCAGCCCCGAGTTGGTGGAAAAGATAGGCTTGGCGGAACGAATCCAGCCCCGAGCTGGTGGAACAGATAGCCTCGGCGGAACGAATTTAGCCCCGAGCTGGTGGAACAGATAATCTCGGAGGAATGAATCCAGCCCCGAGCTGGTGGAACAGATGAGACTTAATCATGATGGAAAAAACTTCAACCTCTGAGGCTCCGCGGATCCTGTCGCAGGCGTCCCCTTACTGGGCATCAGCAAAAACAAAAATAGAAACAAGACAAAGTTAGCATACCGGTGGTGACTTAGAACATACTCCGCACATACCCAAAAATATAACAACTCGGGTTCCCCGCGGCAGCGTCCTGCTTGGTGCTTCCCAAAACACAATTCTGAACCTCACAATTCAGTATCCCGACTAGCCGGGCTACGGATCGGTTAGCGGCCAAAGCCATGACGGTAGAAACCTCCTAATTCTGGGCGGCTCTTTAGTCTGCAAACGCTATGAGGGCAGAAACCTCTCTATGCTATGCTTCTCCTGATTCGAGGAGGTTAGGAAAATTAAACTCACGGGGGAAAAAACCTCATCGTTTTCGCCATACAAGGGTGGTGCATGAACTCGGTTAGGCAGATAACTCATGGGGAAAAAACCTCCCCATGTTCGCCATCCCGATGTGGTACAATCATGGTTAGGCAGATAACTCACGGGGGAAGAAACCTCCCCGTGTTCGCCATCTCGGAGGTAGTACATGAGCTCGGTTAGACAGATAACTCACGGGGGAAGAAATATTCCATGTTCGCTATCCCGAGGTAGTTCCTCAAAAATACGAGTCATTGGGTAGTAACACTCCAGTCTCGGGGGTTTGATAATGACACCCGAGCTTGGCGTGCCACGAGGGGTTCGCGTTTTTCCCACATGCACTCCATCCCTTGATGTGTTCTGGATCCTCAAAGGTGAAAGGAGCCAGGTCGGAACACTTCCATCCAGGGGTTTGATAATGACACCCGGGATTGGCGTGCCACGGGCCTGGTGCCCGTTCTAGCTACTGAGCACCCCTTCGCATCGAGCACATCCCAAGAATATTGAACATGGCTTTCGCATTCAATTAATAAACAAGTAAAATTGACAAGTTTTTTAATTCAAAAGACAAAGTCTTATTCATATTCGAGGACCTACTGCCCTTCTTACAACTCTTTGCAGGTCATTTTAAGAGAGGCTTTTACAATCATTTATTGGTCATTGTCTTGTAGTTCGACAAATCTTCCAGTCTGAACTTGATTCCGAAATTTCCCGACCGTGTTGACAGGCATTCCCCAACTGGGCCTTCCAAAGTCACTTCTGAGTAGATCGGAGAATCCGGTCGGGATCTTCTGTTCTGACTCCTCGTGGCCCGCCCCATGTTATTTTTCTCATTTCCTCTCATTCGGGGAGGCTGCCACACTGAACGAATGAGGGCCTTGATGGATGCCGATCTCGTGCCTTCGGCCGACTAGTTCCCTGGCCGATCATTGAGCACTACCTCTGCCGTGAAGCTGAGGACTTGGCTGGCTGAATAGCCATTGCGCCTTCTATTGGAGGAACTTGTTCAGCTACGACCGACGGAGGGCAAACGTCACCCATTTTTGACGTTACATTTCATTCTACAGCTTAGTCCTAATGAGTGATCGTTGGCATCCTCTTTTACATTCCATTCTATAGCTTAAAGAGGAGAACTATTGTTGCCCTAGCTCCTGGTGCGTTCCATCCCTCGTCTATACCACTATCATCAATCTTCCTTCTACTTTCGATCTCTTTCCTTTTTTCACTCTGACTAACTTCCTCCCGTTCATTTTCCTTTTCATCAAGTTTTTCCTTCATTTTCCCAAACCATTCTCCTGCTGAACTCTCCGACGACCTATGGCTTCCGCCTTCTGCCATCGAGCTCACTACGCAAGTTGCTTTTTGTTCATTCCCCACAGACGGCGCCAACTGTTGACGGGTGATTTTCATTCCAGGGGCAGTTTCGGGATAACTCCCCCGGGACAATCCTCATCCAATCGTGAAATTATTTGGTTATGGGGGACCAAAAGCAAATATAGCAAAAGACAAAACAACCACGAAATCGACAAAGAGGGTTTAACGTGGTTCGGCGGAGCAAGTCCAGCCTACGTCCATGGGCACAAAGTGGGAGGTTGCTTTTTATTATCAAACTGAGCTCGGCCGACCTGTTTTGAGGAAGGTCTAAAAGAATCGAGCTGTTTGTCTATGTTTCTTTCTTACAAGTAGTGCTCCCTCTTTCATAACAAAATTTGTTATCCCCTACAAATGAAACTAACTTTCCTTTATATACTAGGAGAATTGCAACACTATTTTCATGCTTCCATGACTTAATCCACGTGGATCTCCGATTGATTGACGAGCTCTCTGCCCCAAGATTGTCTTCACTGAAAGCAAACCTGCCACCTGACGGCTTGTCACATCGCCCTATTTTATACACTGCCACACGCAACAGAATGAAACCAACCTGTAAAGAGCTTTCAAACTGTGGTGTATGCCAGAAGGAAAAATCCAAATTACCCCGATCATATGTCAGACTTCAAGAGGTCGGCCAAATGATCTGCCGAATCACCCAAACTGCCTCCGTCCTGACCCAAAATACTCGAGCTCCTCGTCCCGATCCAGGAGGAAAGACAGTGCCAAACCGAGCTACCGGGCTGAAGTGGTCGGTCTCGGCTCCGATGTCGTCGGTCTCTGAGACTTGTACTATGCTGTATCCTCAGATCGGTCAGATCTGGGAAATCGGGTCCGAACACTATGCCTGGCCGAGGAGAGGAGTGACCCAAACCTTCTGAACACCCGTCTTCCCAAAAGGAGAAAATCAATCTCTGCCCTTGCCGAACTGTTCAAATGCCTTGTCACAAAAATCACAATCAACAAACCTAAAAACACTCCAAAAAGAGGATAAAAAGAAGAAGAATGATAAGAAGAAAAAGCGATTTAGAAGATTTCTTTGGCCGAAAGTCCTTGCGTCTTTTCTTTCCAACTCTTATCTTTTATTTTTCTTTGTTGATATTTCGATTTATGAGAGTTTATTTGATGGGTTTGATTAACCCTTGGATAATGTGTAACTAGTTTTCTTTTTATTTAAGATTGAGATGGAATCCCATTTCTTACATGATTAATTAATTCTTTATTGTGATTATGTGTTGATTAAATTGATTGTTTGCCATAATTTTATGAATCATAATTTGCTTGATCACTAAATTGGGGTATTTGAGGCATATGTATAACTTGTTTGGAAAAGAAAATGTGGGAAATTGTTTCCCTTCCCGTGATTACAGTCGTAGAACGAACCATGCGGAAAAATACATGGAGGATCATATATTAAAACAAAGAAGAGTATAACGTGTATATCTTCCGTGAGCTCAATCCGAAAGTGAACCATCTCCAGTTGCCTCCAAGCATATCCACACACCGAATCAGTTGATGAAACTCATGGTTTATAATTTTGAGAGATTAATCAAAGTTTATGAAAAATATTTTCACAACACTATAGCTAAGTCAACTTCCTATGGAAAATGAAGCAACTAAGCTTGATTTTGAAGAATAAACACAAAGGAATCAAGTTCCTTTTCATTTCCATATTCTAGTCTTGATCTCTAACACTTGGGAACAAAGAAAATAATTTTTCTCTTTCAAGAACAAGCTTGGCTGCAAATTCTCCTTAGTGTGTCATGTATGTTTTGTTTCTCATTATGTCTTACATAAATCAATTGACATTTGATCAAAGGTAACAAGTTACCATGACCTTTGATAGCAAGTATCAAATGAAGATGTTCTTTTCATTTAACCTACAAGTGACTTGTTATAGCAAGTAACAAGTTTCTTACCATGTGTCACTTGTTAATTGGTTAATATAAAGCAAATAAGATATTTTTCAGTTTTACTTAATTTTAAATATTTAATAAAATTAAATATCTTATATTTAATCTTATTAAATAAATAATATAAATACTTAAAGTATTTCAATTAAATCCACACCATTGATCAAATATCTAATTTGGTGGATTTAACAAGATCTTGGCACTTGTCAACAAAACATGATTCCAAATGTTACCTTAAGACTTTAACAAATTGCCAAATCAAAATTTACCATAATAAAGTAAGATAAATATTTAGATATTCTATTTATTTACAAATAAATAAATATTTAATTTTAAATATAAAATCAAATATTTTGTATTTAATAACATCTAGACATTTAGCAAAATCATATAATGCCATGTATAAAGACAAGAACTTGGCACTAGTCAAAATCTAAATTTGACATATGTAAAATAATTAAATCTAGATATTAGATTATAATATAAAAATATTATAATCACAAATATCTTCATTATCTCTAAATATCTTTACCAGTCTCTCAAATGTTCACAAATCATATTTATGATATTTCTAAAATCACCATAATATCTCCCGAATAAGCGGGTGCTAGGGCGTCAACACCGAGAAATATTTTAGACTTTATCGATAAAACATAAAAATTATTTGGCGATCATATATGAAAGCAACTTAATTAATTCGTCAATCATTCGGCTAATGTGTGTGATCCATTGGGTTCTCCGTGAGCTGGACATGAGTCGACACAAACACATTCGTATCACTTCGGCACAACGCAATGTAACATAAGTTGCCAATGATCATGAGTGACCTCTAGCAAGATATCATGAACTCCAGACATGAAGAATAAAATGTAGGATAAACCCATATACTCATATTTACATGTAGTGAAGTCTATTTGCTGTCGACTCCCGATTGAATGCGGGCTATGAAGTCGTCAAACCCTAACTTGATCATAAGATAAGGGAAATTAATCATATATGATATCCGAAAAATATATTTTCGGAAGACGTGTACTTGTGTCGAAAGCATGATCCCCGTGTATGACATTTCCGCATAGGATCTTAAGCTCAAGTATCTAAGCCAATAGATTCCATCTCGTTGATCACGTATCCTCATACATTAAGAACACATTGCCATCAAATTTTTTTCACCAGGCATGGCTAGCCCGATGATATATACACAAGTGAACGATGTGTCTCAATATGGATGACAACTGTGACGTCTCAGGTTAAAAGACTAGTGGTACACTTGTTGGAGTTGGTGCTTGGAGTGCCAATCCCAATAATATATTATATATTTTATTATTTATTAATAAAATAACTATATTTTCATTTCATACCTTATTAATGGTATTTCCATTATACATATTAGATTGATGTATAAATATTCTAAGAATGACATCGACCTTAGAGTAGTCTTGTAGTAATACTAGATAAGGTGATCCGAAATTGGGATAAGTATTACTATTGTAAACTATTCTTAAAGTAAATATTCCTAGTCGTTGGTTTTGGAATACAGTCGAATTCCTATAACCTAGAACTAGCTGATGAGCGGAAAATATATCAATATTTACCGCCCCTTTAACTTAATATTTTGTTTAGTTTCTCGGGTTTGATGAACGTTTTGATATGTTTTTATTTATTTTGCAGATAAAATAATATCGGGACTCAATGAAATCATTTAGGACGAAATGTGGATCAAATAAGGGCAATTATTGGACTTGATATATTAATTTTGGAGATTGGAAACTTGAAAGGGCATTTTTGACGAAGTGCAGTTTTGGAAATTCCAGTTTTGCGCATCTTCGTATTTTGGGCATAACTTTTTACTCCGATATCGGATTGAGCTGATTCAAGTTCCAGATTAAAGAAGACTCAAAGATCTATAACTCTTAAAGAGAAAATATTTTCAAATTCGGATGATTTCATGACCGAAATTGATGAACCATCCAGAAGTGTGTGGAGTGTAATTATTAAAAGTCATTATCAATCATTTTCAAAGCAAAATATAATTAATAAATAATTAATAAAAATTATCAAATCACCACCAAACAAGATAAGCAATTAGTGGAGCAATTATGGATTTGGTGGAGTAATTAGTGGAGAAATTAATAATGGATTTGGTGGAGAATTTGATTGATGATTTGATGGTGGCAAAATTTTGGCTATAAATACCAAGCCATTTCATTTGTAAAATTCATACTTTCTTCTTTGAAATCCTTAATGAAAAAATAAAAAGATTGTATCTAGTTTGTTTATTTTTAGTTTTCAGTAATTAATTTTCACTTTCGCACTTTCTTTTCTTTACTTTTTCAGTTTTACTTTCCGTAATTTAATTTTACGCATAACACTTTCCTTTCTTTACTTTTTCAGTTTTTATTTTTCAACCATGATGAGGTAACTTCCCTCTGCCGAGGTGAAAGGTAATTCTTTTACTGTTACTATCTTAGATTAATCTCCCTTAGACACAACATATTCACTATTCTAAAATTTGACTTAAAAAGGAATACCGCTATATTGGTCGGTGGGCTATTTAATTTAAACTGTTAAACCTGACTAAGCAAGGATACCGCCAGATTGGTCGGTTGGTAATTTAATTTTGGTTCCGCCTTTATGGCTGGTTATTTCTTTATCGCCTACATGGCAAGTTCATGGACAAATTTTACCGCCTTTATGGCTGGTCGGACTTAACTTGACTTAATCAGGGTACCGCCTATATGGTCGGTTGGTTTTAATCTCACAAGTGATTATGTTATACTAAGGGAGATATCTAATTTAGTAATTAGTAAAAGTAATTCCTTTTATCTTGGCAGTTTATTTTCATTTACTTTCTCGCAATTACTTTTTAGCATTTTTATTTTATGTCTTTTAAGTTTTCATTAGCCATAGCTATGTATTGTAACTAAGTTAGTATCTAGGGTTGTGATGAATTTCAATATAACCGGTTTATAAGAGGTTAGATTATAGGTTGGGTAATTTAAAGATTTATTTATTGAGTCTTAATCTTAATGCTTTTTATTAACTGACCCTTAATAAAATTGATTAGGTAAACTTAAAATGAACTAGACATAGGGATTTTAAGTTTAAGACCTTAGACTCAATAACCCACGATCTTCCTTGAGGATAGATAACCATTTTAATAGATTTCCTTACAGGATAGGAATATACCTGTCGGGCGGGGGTAGCCATAATTGGAACTTAATCTTAATGAATCTAGGTAATTTGGTTGACATAGACATATGGTTCAATTGGATTATACTAGGTATTTGAAATTGACCATCGGAAGAGGCTTTTACATAAATTAGTGTTCCAGGTTAATAAATCAATATATTACCCAACTTTAAGATAACCACTTCATCTTCTAAATAATATTGGAATTAATCACAACCCTGGATAGTTTTTATAAATTTGGATTTTTCTCAACCTACTTTTAAGCAATTTTATTTACTTGTTTTAAATTTAGAATCATCGTCATTTCAAATCAATCAATCAAACACCTGTTAGATACTGGTAATCAGTTGGCCTCATAAATTAATAACAAAAAGGTTTTAAATCCTCGTGGGATCGATACTTTTTATACTACTTGAACGATACGTGCGCTTGCGTTATACGTGTGTGATTACGATCGCCGGTCAAGTTTTTGGCGCCGTTGTCGGGGACTTATTTATCTTTTACTATTAGTTTAGGGGTTAGATACGTTACTTGTATCTAATTTCTTTTTACTTATTGTTTTTTGTTTCTTGTGTTTCAGGTTCTCAGAAACTACATGAGACGAACCAGAAGCTTTGAACTCCGACCGCTTGACCCAGAAATTGAAAGAACCATCAGACAATTGAGAAGGGAAAGGCGAGAAGGCCAAGAAGCTTTAGTCAACATGGAACCTGAACCTTTGAACGTTGCACCACCAATTCCCATTCGAGACAGAACCATTCCGGTGGTTGACAGACTCATTTCCTGTATTATACTTCCTCCCTTACCAGCAAATGCGTGTGACATCAAAACATGCATTCAGATGATTCAGCACTCAGTTCAGTTCGGGGGGAATGCAACTGAAGATCCTAATTCCCACATCAGCAACTTCCTGGAAGTTTGCAGCACTTTTAACTACAACAGAGCATCAGAAGAAGCAATGAGACTGCGAGTTTTTCCATATTCCTTGAAGGACAGAGCTAAAGCTTGGCTACATTCACTACCAGCAGGTTCCATCACAACATGGAACACTTTAGCCACCAAATTTCTTGCAAAGTACTTTCCACCAGCCAGAACCGAAAATTGAGGAATGACATCACATCTTTTGTACAACAAGATTCAGAATCCCTCTGCGAAGCTGGGAAAGGTACAAAGATTTACTCCGGAAATGTCCTCACCATGAAATTCCAAAGTGGCTACAAGTTCAGACCTTCTACAATGGACTTTCTGGAATAATGAGAACCACAATCGATGCTGCTGCTGGAGGAGCACTAATGGCAAAAGGAGAAGATCAAGCCTGGGGACTTAATTGAAGAAATGGCCAACAACAATTCCTTGTGGCCAACAGAAAGGAGCATGATCCAAAGAATTGCAGAATTTATGAAGTTGGAGCAAACACAGCAGTGAAACCAGGCTGGATCAGATATGCAAATGTCTAGAAACCTTTGCACGCAAGTTGTGAACATCCTGGGCCCAAGTTCACCATATGGAGGGGCACCAGAGTCAAACCAACTTGAAGAGACGTTGAATTATGTCAACAATTTCAACAGACAAGGGAACAATTCATATTCAAACACCTACAACCCAGGTGGAGGAATCATCCTAATTTATCATGGAGCAACAATTCAGGCCAACAGCAGAACTATCCACCTGAATTCCAGCAACAGAACAAAGGCCAGGAGCAGGCAAATGAATCAGGAATAACAGAAGTGTTAACCTACTTGAAAAAGATGGAAGCAAAACACGACTCTCAAGCAGCAAGATATGACACTAATTTCAAAGCCATTCAGCTTCTATTAAAATACTACTGGAGAATCAAATGGGACAACTAGCCATGCTCAGAGTTACAACCGCCAGGTACCCTTCCTAGCAACACAGAGCCAAATCCAAGAAACATGGGGAAGGAACAATTCATGCCATCATGTTAAAAAGCGGTACTGAAATCAACAAAGATGTTGGAGTCAAACAGATGCTGAGGAAGTTCCAAAAGAACAAAGCAACAGATGGAGGAAAAAGAAGCAAAGGAAAAAGAACAATCACTCCACCTCCACCTTTTCCTCAACGTCTTCAGAAGAACAAATTGGACAAGCAAAATTCTCGGTTCCTGGAGATCTTCAAAAAGCTGCATATCAACTTCAATTTGCAGAAGCGTTGGAACAAATGCCCACCTATGCCAATTCATGAAAGATATTCTTTCACGAAAATAGAGATTGGGGATTCGAGACAGTAGCATTAACAGAAGAATGCAGTGCCATCATTCAGAGGAAACTTCCCCCGAAGTGAAAGATCCTGGCAGTTTCAACTGTTCCTTGCGTCATAGGAGAACATAACTTTGGTAAGGCTTTGTGTGATTTAGGTGCGAGTGTTAACTTGATGCCTTTCTCTATTTTCAGGAAATTACAGATTGGAGAAACAATGCCCAACATCAGTCTCACTACACTTGCTGATAGAACGCTCGTATTTCCGAGAGGTGTAGTTGAGGATGGCTGGTTAAGGTGACAATCATTTTCCCAGCAGATTTTATTGTCCTTGATATGAGGAAGACGCAGACGTCCAATCATTCTCGGGAGACATTCTTGGCTACAGGTCGAACCATTATGATGTACAAAAAAAAAAAAGAACTAACCATGAGGGTACAGGACCAAGAAGTAACATTCAATGGTTTCAAAGCCATGAATTTCCAGATGATGAAAAGAAGGAGGAATGTTTCATACCGATGTGATACACAGTTGACCGGCGTAAACACACACGTATAACGCAAGCGTACGTATCGTTCAAGTAGTATAAAAAGTATCGATCCCACGAGGACTTAAAACCTTTTTGTTATTAATTTATTGGACCAAATGATTACCAGTATCCAACAAGTTGTTTGATTGATTTGGAATAGCGACGATTCTAAATTTAAAGACAAATAACTAAAATTGCTAAAAGTAGATTTTAAAGAAATTCAATATTAAAACTATCCAGGGTTGTGATTTATTTCAATATTATTTAAAAGATGAAGTAGTTATCTTATATTTGGGTAATATATCAATTTATTAACCTGGAACACTAACTTATGTAAAAGCCTCTTCCGATGGTCAATTACAAATATCTAGTATAATCCAATTGAACCATATTCCTATGTCAACCAAATTACCTAGATTCATTAAGTTCAAGTTCCAATTATGGCTACCCCCGCCTAACAGGTATATTCCTATCCTGTAAGGAAATCTATTAAAAGGGTTATCTATCCTCAAGGAAGATCGTGGGCTATTGAGTCTAAGGTCTTAAACTTAAAATCCCTATGTCTAGTTCATTTTAAGTTTACCTAATCAATTTAATTAATGGCCAGTTAATTAAAAAGCTTTAAGATTAAGACTCAATAAATAAATCTATAAATTACCCAAACTATAATTTAACCCTTATAAACCAGTTGAATTGAAATTCATCACAACCCTAGATAACTATTTAGCTACGACACATAACTAGGGCTAAAAACTTAAAAGACTTAAAATAAAATTGCATAAAGTAAATATAGTAAAATAACTGCTGAAAATGAAATAAATAAAATTGCTAAGGTAAAAAGGAATTACTTCTACTATACTAATTAGATTTCTCCCATAATATAATATAAATTTTGCAAAGTATTTTCATCCAGCCATATAGGCGGTATTTTGATTTAATTAATTTAAAAACAACCAGCCATAAAGGCGGAATCATTTGAAACAACCAGCCATAAAGGCGGAATGAAAATAACCAGCCATATAGGCGGAATGAAATAAACCAGCCATAAAGGCGGACATAAATAACAGCCATATAGGCGGAATGAAATACCAGCCATAAATAAACAGCCATAAAGGCGGAATTTAAAATAACCAGCCATAAAGGCGGAATTTAATTAATTTAATTAACACCGACCAATCTGGCGGTATCCTGATTAATTAAATTTAAAACTTGAATATATTATAATTATGGGAGAATATCTAAAAAGTAATAGTAAAAGAATTACCTTTTACCTTAACAAAAGGAAGTTACCTCCTCATAATAAGTAGTAAAAACTGTAAAATAAAGAAAGTAAAATATTATTATTACAGAACTTGTTAAAAATTACAAAAACTAAATAAAAAAGCTTAGAGAGAGAGAAACTCCCTAATTACATAAGATTTGGGAGAGGAAATGGTACACCAAAAACTGAAATCTCGCCCTCTATTTATAGGCGCGGATAGGTGCGCGCGTCGCGACGCTGGCGAGCGTCGCGCCGCGCGCTACAGTGACACGTGTCACGCGCTGGTTGGTTGACTCAGATTTGACCCGTTGACTTGGCACTGTTCATGACGTCATCGCTTACGTCATGCTGACGTGTCTACTGTTCATGACGTCATTGCTTACGTCATCGTGCTGATGTGGCGACACGTGGCAGACACGTGGGGCGGCGGCCGTCGGACGAATGAGAGCTTGACACGTGGCGCGCTGTGATTGGCTGATGATGACGTGGCTCGTTGACTCGGTTGACTTGCTGACGTGGCTGCTGATGTGGACGCTGACGTGGCGACACGTGGCATGACACGTAATGGCGGTGGCCGGCCAAGCAATGAGATCTTGACACGTGGCACGGCGCATGTTAGCATCTCCGTTGTGATGGTGACACGTGGCAGGCGCATGTTAGCAAAGTCAAACTTTTCAACTTGTTGACCCGTTGACCAGGGCGCATTTTAGCATCTCCGGTGCACGCTGGGCGTCGCGGCGCGCAAGGCTCCAGCGTCGCGACGCGCTGAAGACTGAAATTTTCCAGTTGGTGCATTTTTGTCCAGTTTTGCCCCAAATTGCCTCCAGTGCTGTCCAAACTTTATTTATCTGCAAAATAACAACAAAACACATCAAAACGTTCATAAAACTCGAGAAACAATACAAAACATTAGGTCAAATGAGTGGGAAATAGTGGTATAAATACCACTCATCACACCCCCAAACCTAACATTTTGCTAGTCCTCGAGCAAAACAGAAAATAACAAGAAAATAAACTTTAACTAAGCCACTTTCGTAGGGATCACGGTTGCATTTAGCGTATGCAACAAGCCTTTAAACCCCTAGGTGTCCCTAGTGGACGAGTTGTAGTCTCGTGAGGGTTTACAGCAATGATACCCACAAACATTTTATAAAAGTAAAAAGTTAGTTAAAACTAATGCACACAAAAGCAAAAAGACAAGAGAAAAGAGAATAAAGGAAGCTAATGACTAATCAGGTGAAAATTCTACTCCAAGTTACTAGTTGTTTTGTTTCTTTCTAAATTACCGAATAAGTAAATTCTCCGATTATTTTTACCATTCTTCATATACACAGCTAACAAAATATTAATCAATTCATTTTTGCCCACAACAGTCATAAGTGCAGTTGATAAGAGAGTAATATTTTTGTCCTAAAGTTCTATCAGATTTCACACCTTTTTTTGTAGTAATGGAATAATTTTCTGATTTTTCTGATTTTTTCTTTGATTTTTTCTCTATTTTTTATTTATATACAATACCTTCCGTCTATGTAGCGAGCTTTGGGTCGGTGGCTCCCAAACCAGTTGGCTTTAGGGCACCAGGTGTTAAGACACCCCTACGAACTTAATTACTCAGACTTCAGATATATATATTTTTGCAACATCTTCGATCCATGTAGCGAGCTTTGGGCCAGTGACTCCCAAACCAGTTGGTTTTAGGGCACTAGGTGTTAAAAAACCCTTACAGACTTAATAACTCGGATCTCGGACGTTTTTTTTTTTTTTTTTTTTTTTTTTTTTTTTTTTACTCCATCACTATTTAGAGATGCTTCCTCCAATTAAACTATAGCACGGAATATTACAAACTTTTCAATTTTATCTCATGACTGTATGTTCCATGTAAGTTCATAATACCTGTCAACTGAATATATGAAGATCCATTTTAGTCAGATTTATGGAGAATTCACAAATTAAATAATTTAAAAGGAAATAAACAAAAATTAACTTGTTTTGAAATATATGGGTTGAGATACGTATCAGGAGTGAAAACTCCTTACTCAGCTACCTCTCACCAATTTCACCTTTTTAGTCAAAATAAAAACAAAAATACAAAATCTTTTTGTAATTTTTGAAAATTTTTCAATTTTTTTGTATTTTTCGAAAAATTTTGAACTAAAAATAAAAACAACATACAAACTAAAAACAAGGTACTAATCAACTAAATCCCTCCCCCAAACCTAAATGAGACATTGTCCCCAATGTCTTAAAAAGTAAAAGGAGAGATAGAAGGTTGTACCTGGTTAGCTGAAATCTACAGGAAATTAAAGGTTAAGATCCAGATTAATTCGACGCCTCTTACCACGATCGTCCTCAGACCAATTTATCTTTGATAGGATAGGGTCAACTTGTGGTTCATAGGCTATAAGTTGGTCTATTAGATCCGGAGCAAGTCTGGCAGTGAAGAGGAGTTCTTTCATCGGCTTTGACACGAACCCATTTCTCCGAGCATCATCAAGAAACACACAAAGAAAATCATAAAATCCATCAACGTTGAGCAAACCAATTGGTTTCTGGTGTATATTCAGGTTCGCCCAAGATAGAACTATAAAAATTTCCTCCAATGTTCCCAAGCCACCTGGCAAAGCAATAAAAGCATCAGCACGGTTAATCATTTCTACCAGGCGTTCAGACATACCTGATACGATCGTTCCTCTCCGTTTTGATGATCCAATAAGATTTGCCTCTGCCAAGGGTTTTGGGACGATTCCCAAAACATGACTGCCTCCTTCCTGTACGGCTTTTGAAACGATCCCCATAAGTCCGAGATTGCCTCCGCCATATATCAAATGCATATTCCTTGCGGCTAAAACTCGACCCAATTCCCGTGCTGCTTCTATGTATTGTGGTTTAGTACCAACAGTACTACCGCAAAACACACAAATGTTTTCAACTCGTCTTCTTGAAGTGGCTTCCATTTTTTTTTTTTTTATTTCTTTCTTTTTATTCTGGATGACTTCAAAGGTGCAATGATGAGTTGAATTTATAATACCTGAAAAGGGTGAGTAAAAATAGCACAAGTATCTTCCAAAGGATGATTAGTAGCAAAATAATAAAATAGATCATGATAGTCAACAAGATCTGGATCCTGTCGGAGAAAAAGTAAACAACAAATTAAAATTATTAGGAAAAGATAAAGAAATATAATATATACAAAAATTTACTGCTTGATTGACGTCTATGCGTCAGGGACAAGCTTCCCATCCAATTTTCTTATAAATTGGCAAACAGGGTCTTTTTTAGTCAGATTCCCAAGACTTAACTGTTGTCTTTCTTTTTGAAATTGTGTATGTAATCTGCGAAATTCTATGTGAACATATCCACTGGGATGCGTCTCAAGAGTCGAAGATATATCATCTAAAGACTCCTTACTCAAGCCATCCCTAATGAATTTAATTTTGTCTTCGCGATTATTAGACACCATTCCTAAAGAACGACAACGAGTGTTGCAATTCCAACGTGCACATTTATAACAAACACCCATTTGTTTAGCTCTTCGTTTCTTTGCATAGGTGCTTCTTCCAAAACCAGGCAAGTGTGAAATAAAAGATTCAGAAGATTCACCTGCCAATCGGACTCGTGCTTCAATTACCCAACGAATGTCATTGGGAACACCATAGATTGTCAGTAATCTCATCCGTTCCAAGCGAGCTTTGTAGACTTTCATCAGAGATTTTTGAGGGAGAGAAGGAAATTGCTTGTGAAGATTTGAGAGAGCTTCGTCCATCTTGAAATGACTTAATCTGCAAAAACTAAACACACAAAATTAAATCACACCCAAATCACAATATATACAAAAATTGCATGGGTTGCCTCCCTGCGAGCGCTAAGTTTAAAGTCGTCAGCTAGACGTGACTTCTTGAACGTTTATGCTGGATTGGAAAGTGTGACACTTCCTTTTTGTCATCAAATGATTCTCCCCAGTAGTGCTTGACACGCTGACTGTTAACTTTGAATGTGTTGTTGGTTTTGGGATCCAGTAACTCAACAGCTCCATATGGTAAAACCTGAGTGATCACAAATGGTCCTGACCACCTAGATTTCAGCTTTCCAGGGAAAAGTTTTAATCTCGAGTTGTACAACAACACCTGCTGCCTTGGTTCTAACTGTCGGTGCACTATTTTTCTGGTCATGCCATTTTTTGGTCTTTTCTTTGTAAAATTTGGCATTGTCATAAGCCTGTAGGCGAAATTCCTCCAATTCATTGAGTTGGTGAAGTCTTTTCTCTCCTGCAGCTTGTAAGTCAAGATTCAACTTCTTCAGTGCCCAATACGCCTTGTGTTCAAGCTCAACTGGCAGATGGCATGCTTTCCCAAACACCAATTGATATGGAGACATACCAATGGGTGTCTTTGTAAGCTGTTCTGTAGGCCCATAATGCATCATCTAGTTTTGTAGACCAGTCCCTCCTTGTTGATCCAACGGTCCTTTCTAGGATTCTTTTGATCTCCCTGTTTGAAACCTCAACCTGTCCATTTGACTGTGGATGGTAAGCAGTGGCAACTTTGTGAGTAACTCCATATTTGGATAGGAGTGCATCGAAGTATTTGTTGCAGAAATGAGAGCCACCATCGCTGATGATTGCTCGAGGTGTTCCAAACCGAGTGAAAATGTTCTTTTTCAGGAATTTGATCACCACTTTGGAATCATTGGATGGCAGTGCAATTGCCTCAACCCATTTGGAGACGTAGTCTACAGCAACCAGAATGTACAGGTTCCCAAATGATGGAACAAAGGGTCCCATGAAATCAATACCCCATACATCGAATATTTCCACTTCCAGAATATTTTGCAACGGTCCTTCGTTTCTCCTTGAAATATTCCCCGTTCTCTGGCACCTGTCACATTGAAAAGCAAAATAAGCATCTTTAAAAAGTGTGGGCCAGAACAAACCTGATTGAAGGACTTTGGCTGCAGTTTTGTTTCCACTGAAGTGTCCGCCGTATGGTGATGAATGACAGTGTTGCAAAACACTGTTGACTTCCTCCTGTGGAACACACCGTCTCAAATTGATCAGCACAGCGTTTAAACAGGTACGGTTCATCCCAGACATAGTGTTTGACTTCTTTGAAAAACTTCTTCCGTTGCTGAGTTGTCCATTCCAACGGCCATTTTCCTGTTACAATATAATTAACATAGTCAGCATACCAAGGGACTTCCTGTTGTTTTATGGAAAACAATTGTTCATCTGGAAAAGTTTCTTTGATTGTCAGTTCTTTGTCAACTGTTTCTCCATTTTCCAGCCTCGATAAGTGATCTGCCACCTGGTTTTCTGTTCCTTTCCTGTCTCGAATCTCCACGTCGAATTCTTGCAAAAGAAGTATCCAACGGATCAATCTGGGTTTGGCATCTTTCTTTGTGATCAGGTATTTGATGGCTGAATGATCTGTGTAAACCACCACTTTGGGACCCAGCAGATAAGAGCGGAATTTGTCAAAAGCGTACACAACTGCTAGCAACTCCTTTTCAGTGGTTGTATAGTTGAGTTGAGCTTCATTCAGAGTTCTGCTGGAGTAGTAAATGGTGTGGAAAATCTTTGCTTTGCGTTGTCCCAAAACTGCACCTACAGCAAAATCACTAGCATCACACATTACCTCAAATGGAAGGGTCCAATCTGGTGCTACAATGATGGGGGCAGAAATCAGCTTCTGTTTTAAGATCTCGAAAGCTTCCTGGCATTCTTTGGTGAAGTTGAAAGGCACATCCTTTTCCAAAAGATTGCAAAGAGGTTTGGCAATCTTGGAAAAGTCTTTGATAAATCTCCTGTAAAAACCTGCATGTCCAAGAAAACTCCGAATTCCTTTTACAGATGTTGGTGGAGGTAGTTTCTCAATTGTCTCAATCTTTGCTTTGTCTACCTCGATTCCCTTTTGTGAAATCCGGTGTCCAAGAACAATACCTTCCTGTACCATGAAATGGCATTTCTCCCAATTGAGTACCAGGTTTGTATCTTCGCACCTTTGTAATACCTGTTCCAAATTTTTCAAACAATGGTCAAAAGAATCTCCAAACACAGAAAAATCATCCATAAAAACCTCCATACTCTGCTCCAGCATATCTGAGAAATGGCCATCATGCAACGCTGAAAAGTGGCAGGGGCATTACATAATCCAAATGGCATCCTGCGGAAAGCAAAAGTACCATAGGGACATGTAAAAGTAGTTTTCTCCTGGTCTTCTGGTGCGATGGCAATCTGATTGTAACCTGAATATCCATCAAGAAAACAATAGAATTCATGTCCTGCCAGTCTGTCTAACATCTGGTCAATGAATGGCAGGAAAATGGTCCTTTCTCGTGGCTTTGTTCAGTTTCTGTAATCCATACATACTCTCCATCCAGTCACCGTTCTTGTTGGAATCAATCGTTCTTTTCATTTGTGACAACAGTAATTCCTCCTTTCTTTGGTACACACTGCATAGGACTTACCCAAGTGCTGTCTGAGATGGGGTAAATGATACCAGCATCCAACCATTTGATGATCTCTTTCTTCACCACTTCCTTCATGATAGGATTGAGTCTCCGTTGATGCTCCACTGTTGGTTTGTATTCATCATTCATCAGAATCTTGTGCATGCAGAATGATGGACTAATGCCTCGAATGTCAGCTATAGTCCAGCCAATGGCTCTTTTGTGTTCTCGTAACACTCTCAGTAGTTTTTCTTCCTGCTCCAATGTTAGTGAAGAAGAAATAATAACAGGTAATTCAGAAGAATTTCCAAGAAACGCATACCTGAGATGGTTCGGCAGTAACTTTAGTTCCAGCTGCGGTGGTTCTTCAATTGAAGGTTTGATTCGATCTTTCTTTGGCAGTTCCAAGCTTTCAACTGGTGGTGTTACTTTGAATCGGAATGGTTTGTCAAGGTAGTTGATACATTGCAAGATTTCAGCATCAAGTTCACTGTCAGTCATGTTGGTGATGCAAGCTTCAAGTGTATCTGTGGGTTTTGACTCAGTATTCTGAACAATTTTATCAACTACATCAATTCTGAAGCATTCTTCTTCTTCCTTTTCATCGCTTGGAAATTTCATGGCTTGGAAAACATTAAATGTCACTTCTTGGTCCTGCACTTTCATGGTTAGTTCTCCTTTTTGCACATCAATTACAGTTTTACCTGTAGCCAAAAATGGTCTCCCAAGAATGATAGGTACTTCTTTGTCTTCTTCCATGTCAAGGATGATGAAATCAGCTGGAAGGATGAGTTTGTCAACTTTAACCAGCACATTTTCCACGACTCCTCTCGGAAATGCGAGTGTTCGATCAGCAAGTTGCAAAGATACTGAGGTAGGCATTGCTTCTCCAATTTGCAATTTCCTGTAAATAGAAAAAGGCATTAAATTAACACTGGCACCTAAATCACATAAAGCCTTACCAATGTAATGTTCTCCAATGGTGCAAGGAACTGTGAAACTGCCGGATCTTTCAACTTCGGGGGAAGTTTTCTCTGAATGATGGCGCTGCATTCTTCTGTCAAGGCTACTGTTTCATAGTCTCCCAATCTCCGTTTTCGTGAAAGAATATCTTTCATGAATTTGACATAACTGGGCATTTGTTCCAAGGCTTCTGCAAATGGTATGTTAATGTGCAGCTTTTTGAAAATCTCCAAAAAACGAGCAAATTGTTTGTCCAATTTGCTTTTCTGAAGTCGCTGAGGAAAAGGTGGAGGTGGAGTGATCTGTTCTGGTACTTTTTCCTTTGCTTCTTTTTCTTTTGCTTCTTTTTCCTCCATCTGTTTCTCGGTTTCTTTTGGAACTTCTTCTGGAGAAATCTGGACTCCAATATCTTTGTTGATCTCAGTACCGCTCTTTAAGGTAATGGCTTGACATTGCTCCTTCCCTCGGTTTCTTGGATTTGGCTCTGTGTTGCTGGGAAGATTGCCTGGTGGTCTATAGCTCTGAGCGTTGGCCAGTTGTCCGATTTGATTCTCCAGTGCTTTGATGGAGGCTGATTGGCTTTGAATCATGGCTTCATATCTTTTTAATTGAGCTAGCATTTCTGCCATCACTGGTTCATTTGTCTGCTCCTGGCCTTTACTCTGTTGCTGGAATCCAGGTGGTGGATAGTTCTTCTGCCCTGCATTGTTGCTCCAGGAAAAATTAGGATGATTCCTCCACCCTGGGTTGTAGGTGTTGGAATATGGATTGTTCGCCTGTCTGTTGAAGTTGTTGACATAGTTCACTGTTTCTTCAAATTGGTGTGGATCTGGTGCTCCTCCATATGGTGAACTTGTGGATCCTGTGGTGCTTTGAGTGTTGAGAGTCTCCATAAATTTGCATATCTGGTCCAGCTTGGTGTTGACTGCTGTATTAGCTCCAACTTCATATATTCCTGCAATTCTTTGAATGAGACTTCTTTCTGTTGGCCACAAGAGTTGTTGTTGGCCATTTCTTCAATTAAGTCCCAAGCTTGATCTTCTCCTTTTGCCATTAAAGCTCCTCCAGCTGCAGCATCTATTGTGGTTCTCATCAATCCAGACAGTCCATTGTAGAAAGTCTGAACTTGAGCCACTTTGGAATTTCATGGTGAGGACATTTCCGGAGCAAATCTTTGTATCTCTCCCAGGCTTCGTACAGAGATTCTGAATCTTGCTGCACAAAGGATGTAATGTCATTTCTCAACTTTGCAGTTCTGGCTGGTGGAAAGTATTTTGCAAGGAATTTTGTAGCAAGAGTGTTCCAGGTTGTAATTGATCCTGCTGGTAGTGAATGTAGCCATGCTTTTGCTCTGTCTTTCAGGGAAATGGGAAAACTCTCAACCTCATAGCTTCTTCAGCTCCTCGGTTGTAATTGAACGTGCCGCAACTTCCAGGAAGTTGCTGATGTGGGCATTAGGATCTTCTGTTGCATTTCCCCCAAACTGAACTGTTTGCTGAATCATCTGAATGCAAGTTTTGATATCACCTGCATTTGCTGGTAAAGGAGGAAGTACAATGCACGAAATGAGGCCATCTATCACCGGAATGGTTCTGTCTCGAATGGGAATTGGTGGTGCAACCTCCAAAGGTTCAGGTTCCATGTTGACTAAAGCTTCTTGGCCTTCTCGCCTTTCCCTTCTCAACTGTCTGATAGTTCTTTCAATTTCTGGGTCAAGCGGTCGGAATTCAAAGCTTCTGGTTCGTCTCATGAAGTGTCTGAGAACCTGAAACACAATAAAACAAAAATAATAAGTAAAAAGAAAAATTAGATACAAGTAACAAATCTAACCCGTAAACTAATAATAAAAAGATAACTAAGTCCCCGGCAACGGCGCCAAAAACTTGACCGGCGTAAACACACACGTATAACGCAAGCGTACGTATCGTTCAAGTAGTATAAAAAGTATCGATCCCACGAGGACTTAAAACCTTTTTGTTATTAATTTATTGGACCAAATGATTACCAGTATCTAACAAGTTGTTTGATTGATTTGGAATAGCGACGATTCTAAATTTAAAGACAAATAACTAAAATTGCTAAAAGTAGATTTTAAGAAATTCAATATTAAAACTATCCAGGGTTGTGATTTATTTCAATATATTTAAAAGATGAAGTAGTTATCTTATATTTGGGTAATATATCAATTTATTAACCTGGAACACTAACTTATGTAAAAGCCTCTTCCGATGGTCAATTACAAATATCTAGTATAATCCAATTGAACCATATTCCTATGTCAACCAAATTACCTAGATTCATTAAGTTCAAGTTCCAATTATGGCTACCCCCCCCCCGCCTAACAGGTATATTCCTATCCTGTAAGGAAATCTATTAAAAGGGTTATCTATCCTCAAGGAAGATCGTGGGCTATTGAGTCTAAGGTCTTAAACTTAAAATCCCTATGTCTAGTTCATTTTAAGTTTACCTAATCAATTTAATTAATGGCCAGTTAATTAAAAAGCTTTAAGATTAAGACTCAATAAATAAATCTTTAAATTACCCAAACTATAATTTAACCCTTATAAACCAGTTGAATTGAAATTCATCACAACCCTAGATAACTAATTTAGCTACGACACATAACTAGGGCTAAAAACTTAAAAGACTTAAAATAAAATTGCATAAAGTAAATGTAGTAAAATAACTGCTGAAAATGAAATAAAATAAATTGCTAAGGTAAAAAGGAATTACTTCTACTATATACTAATTAGATTTCTCCCATAATATAATATAAATTTTGCAAAGTATTTTCATCCAGCCATATAGGCGGTATTTTGATTTAATTAATTTAAAAACAACCAGCCATAAAGGCGGAATCATTTAACAACCAGCCATATAGGCGGAATGAAAATAACAGCCATATAGGCGAAATGAAAATAAACCAGCCATAAAGGCGGAATCATTTAAATAACCAGCCATATAGGCGGAATGAAAATCATATAGGCGAAATAAAACAACCAGCCATAAAGGCGGAATCATAAAAAACCAGCCATAAAGGCGGAATTTAAATTTAATTAATCACCGACCAATCTGGCGGTATCCTGATTAATAAATTTAAAACTTGAATATATTATAATTATGGGAGAAGTATCTAAAAAGTAATAGTAAAAGAATTACCTTTTACCTTAACAAAAGGAAGTTACCTCCTCATAATAGTAGTAAAAACTGTAAAATAAAGAAAGTAAAATATTATTATTACAGAACTTGGTTGAAAATTACAAAAACTAAATAAAAGAGCTTAGAGAGAGAGAAACTCCCTAATTACATAAGATTTGGGAGAGGAAATGGTACACCAAAAACTGAAATCTCGCCCTCTATTTATAGGCGCGGATAAGGTGCGCGCGTCGCGACGCTGGGCGAGCGTCGCGCCGCGCGCTACAGTGACACGTGTCACGCGCTGGTTGGTTGACTCAGATTTGACCCGTTGACTTGGCACTGTTCATGACGTCATCGCTTACGTCATGCTGACGTGTCTACTGTTCATGACGTCATTGCTTACGTCATCGTGCTGATGTGGCGACACGTGGCATGACACGTGGGGCGGCGGCCGTCGGACGAATGAGAGCTTGACACGTGCGCGCTGTGATTGGCTGATGATGACGTGGCTCGTTGACTCGGTTGACTTGCTGACGTGGCTGCTGATGTGGACGCTGACGTGGCGACACGACACGTGGCATGACACGTAATGGCGGTGGCCGGCCAAGCAATGAGATCTTGACACGTGGCACGGCGCATGTTAGCATCTCCGTTGTGATGGTGACACGTGGCAGGCGCATGTTAGCAAAGTCAAACTTTTCAACTTGTTGACCCGTTGACCAGGGCGCATTTTAGCATCTCCGGTGCACGCTGGGCGTCGCGGCGCGCAAGGCTCCAGCGTCGCGACGCGCTGAAGACTGAAATTTTCCAGTTGGTGCATTTTTGTCCAGTTTTGCCCCAAATTGCCTCCAGTGCTGTCCAAACTTTATTTATCTGCAAAATAACAACAAAACACATCAAAACGTTCATAAAACTCGAGAAACAATACAAAACATTAGGTCAAATGAGTGGGAAATAGTGGTATAAATACCACTCATCAACAGTACCATTCAGAACTCTGATGAAAAACAAAGTTCTACTGACAACCTAAAACTGTCAATGGCCCTAGGAGCCAAATATAAAAGCGTCTTTTTGTACTAAAGGAGCCAATTCTTGCACTACAAAGCAACAGAAGAGAAAAATTTCCACCAACTCAACGATTGGAGGATTTCACAATCAGCCTTTTGAGGATGCCAATTGTACAAAGAAAAAGGCAAGAAAAGACATGATTAGAAGTTAGTGCGCATACAACTAAACCAGGGCAGAAGGTACTGTTAAACAAATCAAGGGTGAAATTCTTCACATGGAAGCCAAAATCACGGTGGTCGGTCCATTTGTGATCACCAAAGTTTTACCAAATAGAGCCGTTGAGATACATGATCCTTACGCTAACAAAACTTTCAAGGTTAAAAACAAGCGTGTCAAGCACTACTGGGGAAAATCATTTGAGCGACAAAAAGAAAGTGTTACACTTTCAGATCCAGCTTAACGTTCAAGAAGACACGTCTAGCTGACGACTTTAAACTTAGCGCTAGCAGGGAGGCAACCCATGCAATTTGTGTATATATTGTGATTTGGTGTGTTTTATTTTTGTGTGTTTAATTTTTGCAGGTTTAGTCATTTCAAGATGGAAGAAGCTCTCGCAAATCTTCGCAAGAAATTTCCTTCTCTCCCTAAAAAAATCTCTCATGAAAGTTTACAAAGCTCACTTGGAACGAATGAGACTACTGACGATCCATGGTATTCCTAATGATATTCGTTGGGTAATTGAAGCACGAGTCTGATTGGCAGGTGAGTCTTCTGACTCTTTTATTTCACATCTGCCTGGTTTAGGAAGAAGCACATATGCAAAGAAACGTAGAGCTAAGCAAATGGGTGTTTGTTTCAAATGTGCACGATTTAATTGCAACACTCGTTGTCGTTCTTTAGGAATGATGTCTGATAATCGCGAAGACAAAATTAACTTCATTAGGGATGGCTTGAGTAAGGAGTCTTTAGATGATATATCTTTAACTCTTGAGACGCATCCCAGTGGATATGTTCATATAGCCATTCGCAAATTACATACACAATTTCAAAAAAGAAAGACAACAGTTAAGTCTTGGGAATCTGACTCAAAAAGACCCTGTTTGCCAATTTATAAGAAAATTGGATGAGAAGCTTGTCCCTGACGCATAGACGTTAATCAAGCTGTAAATTCCTGTATATATTATATCTCTTTGTCTTTTCCTAATAATTGTGATTTGTTTTGTTGTTTTCTTTTAATTTTCTCCGACAGGATCCAGACCTTTTTTTTTTATCACGATTTATTTTACTATTTTGCTACTAATCGTCCTCTGGAAGATACTTTTGCTATTTTTACTCACCCTTTCAGGTATTATAAATTCAACTCATCATTGCACCTTTGAAGTCATCCAGAGTTAAGAAAGAAAAACATAAAAATGGAAGCCACTTCAAGAAGACGAGTTGAAAACATTTGTGTGTTTTGCGGTAGTAGTGTTGGTACGAAACCACAATACATAGAAGCAGCAAAGGAGTTGGGTCGAGTATTAGCTGCAAGGAATATGCACTTAATATATGGCGGAGGCAATCTTGGATTAATGGGGATCGTTTCAAAGGCCGTACAGGAAGGAGGCAGTCATGTTTTGGGAATCATCCCAAAACCCTTGGCAGAGGCAAATCTTATTGGATCATCAAACGGAGAGGAACTGATCGTGTCAGGTATGTCTGAACGACTGGTAGAAATGATTAACCGTGCTGATGCTTTTATTGCTTTGCCAGGTGGCTTGGGCACATTGGAGGAAATTTTTATAGTACTATCTTGGGCGAACCTGAACATACACCAGAAACCACTTGGACTGTTTAATGTTGATAGATTTTATGATTTTCTTTGTGTGTTTCTTGATGATGCACGGAGGAATGGGTTCATATCAAAACCTTTAAAAGAACTTTTATTTACTGCCAGAACCGCTCCGGATTTAATTGACCAACTCATAGCATATGAACCACAAATTGACCCTATCATTTCAAAGATAAATTGGTCTGGGGACGATCGTGGTAAGAGACGTCGGGTTAATCTGGATCTTAACCTTTAAATTCCTGTAGAATTTCAGTTAACCAGGTATTATCATCTAAACTATTCTTCTACTGTTTAAGACATTGGGGACAATGTCTCATTTAGGTTTGGGGGAGGGAATTAGCTGATTAATATCTTGTTTTTAGTTGTATGTTGTTTTTATTTTTAGTTCAAAATTTTTCGAAAAATACAAAAAAATTGAAAAATTTTCAAAAATTACAAAAATATTTTGCATTTTTGTGTTTTTATTTTGACTAAAAAGGTGAAATTGGTAAGAGATAGCCGAGTAAGGAATTTCCACTCCTGAGACGTATCTCAAACCTATTTCGAAACAAGTTAATTTTTGTTTATTTCCTTTTGAATTATTTAATTTGTGAATTCTCCATAAATCTGACTAAAATGGATCTTCATATGCTCTGTTGGCAGGTATTATCAACATACATGGTAACACACGGTCATGAGCTAAAATTGAAAATTTTGTAATATTCAGTGCTATAGTTTAATTGGAGGAAGCATCTCAAAAAAGTGATGGAGTAAAAAAAAAAATAAAAAAAAAAACAAAAAAAAAAAACGTCTGAGATCCGAGTTATTAAGTCTGTAAGGGTGTCTTAACACCCAGTGCCCTAAAACCAACTGGTTTGGGAGTCACTGGCCCAAAGCTCGCTACATGGATCAAAGATGCTGCAAAAATATATATATCTGAAGTCTGGGTAATTAAGTCCGTAGGGGTGTCTTAACACCTGGTGCCCTAAAGCCAACTGATTTGGGAGCCACCGACCCAAAGCTCGCTACATAGACGGAATGTATTGTATATAAATAAAAAATAGAGAAAAAATCAAAGAAAAAAATCAGAAAAATCAGAAAAATTATTCCATTGCTACAAAAAGGTGTGAAATCTGATAGAACTTTAGGACAAAAATATTACTCTCTTATCAACTGTACTTATGACTGTTGTGGGCAAAAATGAGTTGTTTAATATTTTATTGGCTGTGTATATGGAGAATGGTAAATATAATTGGAGAATTTACTTATTTAGTAATTTAGAAAGAAACAAAACAATTAGTAACTTGGAATAGAAGTTTCACGTGATTAGTCACTAACTTCTTTATTCTATTTTCGCTTGTCTTTTTGCTTTTGTGTGCATTAGTTTTACTATCTTTTTACTTTTGTAAAACGTTTGTGGGTATCGTTGCTGTAAACCCTACGAGACTACAACTCGTCCACTAGGGACACCTAGGGGTTTAAAGGCTTGTTGCATACGCTAAATGCAATCGTGATCCCTACGAAAGTGGCTTAGTTTAATTTTAATTTTATTTTGTTGTTTTGCTCGAGGACTAGCAAAATGTTAGGTTTGTGGGTGTGATGAGCGGAAAATATATCAATATTTACCGCCCCTTTAACTTAATATTTTGTTTAGTTTCTCGGGTTTGATGAACGTTTTGATATGTTTTATTTTATTTTGCAGATAAAATAATATCGGGACTCAATGAAATCATTTAGGACGAAATGTGGATCAAATAAGGGCAATTATTGGACTTGATATATTAATTTTGGAGATTGGAAACTTGAAATGGCATTTTTGACGAAGTGCAGTTTTGGAAATTCCAGTTTTGCGCATTTGTCGTATTTTGGGCATAACTTTTTACTCCGATATCGGATTGAGCTGATTCAAGTTCCAGATTAAAGAAGACTCAAAGATCTACAACTCTGAAAGAGAAAATATTTTCAAATTCGGATGATTTCATGACCGAAATTGATGAACCATCCAGAAGTGTGTGGAGTGTAATTATTAAAAGTCATTATCAATCATTTTCAAAGCAAAATATTAATTAATAAATAATTAATAAAAATTATCAAATCACCACCAAACAAGATAAGCAATTAGTGGAGCAATTATGGATTTGGTGGAGTAATTAGTGGAGAAATTAATAATGGATTTGGTGGAGAATTTGATTGATGATTTGATGGTGGCAAAATTTTGGCTATAAATACCAAGCCATTTCATTTGTAAAATTCATACTTTCTTCTTTGAAATCCTTAATGAAAAAATAAAAAGATTGTATCTAGTTTGTTTATTTTTAGTTTTCAATAATTAATTTTCACTTTCGCACTTTCTTTTCTTTACTTTTTCAGTTTTACTTTCCGTAATTTAATTTTACGCATAACACTTTCCTTTCTTTACTTTTTCAGTTTTTATTTTTCAACCATGAGGAGGTAACTTCCCTCTGCCGAGGTGAAAGGTAATTCTTTTACTGTTACTATCTTAGATTAATCTCCCTTAGACACAACATATTCACTATTCTAAAATTTGACTTAAAAAGGAATACCGCTATATTGGTCGGTGGGCTATTTAATTTAAACTGTTAAACCTGACTAAGCAAGGATACCGTCAGATTGGTCGGTTGGTAATTTAATTTTGGTTCCGCCTTTATGGCTGGTTATTTCTTTATCGCCTACATGGCAAGTTCATGGACAAATTTTACCGCCTTTATGGCTGGTCGGACTTAACTTGACTTAATCAGGGTACCGCCTATATGGTCGGTTGGTTTTAATCTCACAAGTGATTATGTTATACTAAGGGAGATATCTAATTTAGTAATTAGTAAAAGTAATTCCTTTTATCTTGGCAGTTTATTTTCATTTACTTTCCCGCTTTTACTTTCTCGCAATTACTTTTTAGCATTTTTATTTTATGTCTTTTAAGTTTTCATTAGCCATAGCTATGTATTGTAACTAAGTTAGTATCTAGGGTTGTGATGAATTTCAATATAACCGGTTTATAAGAGGTTAGATTATAGGTTGGGTAATTTAAAGATTTATTTATTGAGTCTTAATCTTAATGCTTTTTATTAACTGGCCCTTAATAAAATTGATTAGGTAAACTTAAAATGAACTAGACATAGGGATTTTAAGTTTAAGACCTTAGACTCAATAACCCACGATCTTCCTTGAGGATAGATAACCCTTTTAATAGATTTCCTTACAGGATAGGAATATACCTGTCGGGCGGGGGTAGCCATAATTGGAACTTAATCTTAATGAATCTAGGTAATTTGGTTGACATAGACATATGGTTCAATTGGATTATACTAGGTATTTGAAATTGACCATCGGAAGAGGCTTTTACATAAATTAGTGTTCCAGGTTAATAAATCAATATATTACCCAACTTTAAGATAACCACTTCATCTTCTAAATAATATTGGAATTAATCACAACCCTGGATAGTTTTTATAAATTTGGATTTTTCTCAACCTACTTTTAAGCAATTTTATTTACTTGTTTTAAATTTAGAATCATCGTCATTTCAAATCAATCAATCAAACAACCTGTTAGATACTGGTAATCAGTTGGCCTCATAAATTAATAACAAAAAGGTTTTAAGTCCTCGTGGGATCGATACTTTTTATACTACTTGAACGATACGTGCGCTTGCGTTATACGTGTGTGATTACGCCGGTCACTAGCACATGCCGTATATTGGAATTGGAATTCCAAAGGTTTAACCCGAAGTACCATGAGCTTTGGAAGCTCGTATAGACATGTGAGTATTGTTTGGACCGAATACTGAATGACTCACATGTGATTCCTAATAGTTGGAAGTACACACCACCGTCAATAGGAATCTTCTCGAGTCGAGTAGCATATGTAATCCTTTGACTCTATGATAACATTGATTTTATGTGAGATCCTCCACACTTTGAAGTGTTTAGAGAAGCTTTGTGATGTCTCTACAACATTTCATCTAGGAGAAATCAAGATTGGATCTTGGAGTGAAGCTTGCTAGCATTGGAATCAAGATTGGATCTTGGAGTCAAGCTTGCAACCTTGAAAGTTCTCCAACCATTTCAACAATGAGAAATAGATTGGATCTTTACATCATGCTTACAGTACATGTAAGTTTGAACTTCTCTTAAGATATATTCTTCATTAGTGAGTTTTCATTAGTGAGACATATAGTGATGAATTATGTATTGGATGCATGATTACATAGCTTAAAATTGAAATAAGGCTAATAAATTATGTTAGAATGCTTTGGAAGTATAAACACATTATGTTTGTTAATTAGGTCAAAGATTTTCATGTTGGACATAAAATAATTAATAAGAGTTTAAAACTTTAGATTAAAGCTTAGAGTTATGACAACCATTCTAGAATCACTTTACCACCTTTGGGTGAACTAGAATTGTTCATGAGACATTTCATAATGAGATTCTAAATTGGTTTGTGTTTGATTCAAACAAAAACATATAAGTATTTAAATACATGTATGCTAGTTGTATAACATGTTTTGATGGTGGTTATGATGCTAAAATTGGATTTTAGGTGTATTTGAAGTATTAGAAGAAAATTGGAAGTGTTTAGTATTGGTTTGAAGTAGAAAAATGCTCATTACCTAAGGCAGCGTCGCGACTCTGAACCCTCAGCGTCGCGACTCTGAACCCTCAGCGTCGCGACTCTGAACCCTCAGCGTCGCGACATCGATCATCAGACCTAGGAGCGTTGCGACGCACACTCTTCAACTTCGCAACACTGAGACGTTCAACTCTCGCACTTTGGAGCGTCTCGACGCCCAAGCTTCCGCGTCCCGATGCACATAGTTGATACTTACTGGAACATTATTTTCTCTGTTCCGGAGATTTTGGACTCTGTTTTGGTCACAGTTTTGTCATGCGGACTCAAAACAGAATGTAGTTTTACATAAAAATATTTTAAAATACACTCATACTAGATATCCACGGGTTAGACCCACTTTCCCTGTTCGGGGCACCGATCCGACCCTAGGGGTTCCACATCTGCCCCAACAACACTAGTACGATTGTGCGGCGAATCATTAAATATAGATAATCGCTCATGTGATTTGTCACGTTTGGTCACGTGAAGTAACACGTTTCTCAAACGCATTACCCACGTTTATGCTATTGTGACATGAGACTCGTCACCCAAATATCAATATCAAGTACTGATCTATGACAACATCTTAAACATGCCAGTCATGTGATGTGATCATCGCTGATGATATCACCTCAATCGGGAACAAATTCGGATGTATTTAAATCCAAAATTTGCACTCATATCTATAATATTTTATAGATGAAGTCTCGACACGTAATACATCACATGATTGCATTTTGCATAATCGTATGGTAGCAACTGAACCGATGAAAAATATTACAAGATCACCATTATATTAATCGTAAATTAATTTACGACTAATTAGCTATAGCTTAGAGCTATGACTACCATTCTAGAATCACTTGACCATCTTTGGGTGAACTAGAATTGTTCATGAGACATTTCATAATGAGATTCTAAATTGGTTTGTGTTTTTTATTCAAACAAATGTATATAAGTATTTAGAATATATGTATGCTAGTTATATAACATGTGTTGATGGTGTTTATGATGCTAAAATTGGATTTTAGGTGTATTTGAAGTATTATGAGAAAATTGAAAGTGTTTAATATTGGTTTGAAGTAGAAAAATGCTCATTGCCTAAGGCAGCGTCGTGACTCTGACCCCTCAATGTCGCGACACCGAGCATCAGACCTATGAGTATCGCGACGCACACCCTTCCGCGTCGCGATGCTGAGATGTTCAGCTCTCGCACTTTGGAGCATCTCGACTCCCAAGCTTCCGCGTCCCGACGCGCATAGTTGATACTTCTGAAACTTTATTTTCTCCGTTCTGGAGTTTCTAGACTCCGTTTTGATCCCTGTTTTGTCATACAGACTCGAAACGGAATGTAGTTTTACATAAAAATATTTTAAAATACACCCATGCTAGATATCCACGGGTTAGACCCACTTCCGCTGTGCGGCGCACCGATCCGACCCTAGAGGTTCCACATCTGCCCCAACAACACTAGTATGGTTGTGCGAAGAATCATCTAATGTGGATAATCGCTCATGTGATTTGTCATGTTTGGTCACATTCAGTAACACGTTTCTCAAACGCATTACCCACGTTTATGCTATTGTGACGTGAGACTCATCACCCAAATATCAATATCAAGTACTGATCTATGAAAGCATCTTAAACATGCCAGTCATGCGATGTGATCATCATTGATGACATCATCTCAACTGGGAACAAATTCAGATATATTTAAATCGAAACTATGCACTCATATCTACAACCTTTTGCGGATAGAGTCTCGACACGTAATACATCACATGATTGCATTTTGCATAATCGTATGATAGCAACTGAACTGATGTAAATTTTTACAAGATTGCCATTATATTAATTGTAAATTAATTTATGACTAATTAGAAGATTATATTTACATAATAATACCCATGAACCGTATGTCAGGATTGGTTCTAGGGCATATCCCAACAAAAAGGAGTTTTATTCCATCTGTGGGTAAACTTACACACGTTTCAATTTAGGGTTGATTAAATTAAATTCCTAATTAGGATAAGAATATGATTAATTGGCGTGTGCAATCAATTTAGGTCTTAGGTATATATTGGACCTAATTTAGTTAATTAGGAAAGGAACATGGTCAATTTATTAAATTAAGTCAATGATACATAACACTCAGAAGAGATGTGTATTAGGATCGATTCTTTGGCTGTCAATTTAGGTCGACATAGCCAATCACATAAAAAAGGGATTAATTAGGGTTAGCAAAATAATTGAAGAAAATCGAAATCTTAGGTAAACCCTAACATTCAATCACTTCAATTCAATTTGCTATTTCAATTTTCTTTACTTCTTTGTAATATATATAATTTTTGAACCATATTTGTCTTAAATTAGAATCATTGATCTAGTTAAACCCTACAATTCAACATTCTAATACTGAATCATTATAATTAACCATATAGTTCTTGTGGGTTCAATATTTTTTTTTTTACTATTTAATATGACACGTGCGCTTGCGTTTCGTTATGCTATACGTGTGCTAAATGGGGTGATGAGGCAGACCAACCAGGCTCGTGGTTAGCTGAGAAGTGGACTCTATTCTCGTTGTTCTCATCCCTGAGGGCTTGAAATTGAAATTGAAATTGCATGCAGGCTTTGTCTTGGATGGATTTCTGTTGCCTCAGATCCTGTTCAAAATATTCAGAAACTCGAAAGAGAATGCTTTGGCCTGTACATTCTACATTGGAACATCAAGTTTCTGATTGTTGCCACACGCATACAATCTTTTCTATAATGCAGATAATTCCCCTGCTGTTTGCTGCAATCATTTTCCTGCAGCAGCGGTTAAGAGGTAGTTCCAATGCTCTCAGGAAATTTAGAGACGGCCAAGCATATGAGAAGGTCCCTGTTGTTAGTGAAACATGATTTTGCTCAAGAAGTCCGGAATTTTATGGTGTGAAATTATTCTCTAAATGTGGGGTAGCGTCGATTGAGGAGAAGATAAGAGAAACTCTACTAAAATGGTTTGGACATATACAATATAATCGTCTAAGTATTGTAGTGAGAAGAGTAAATATTGTTGCCATATGTCAAGTGAGCTTGGGAAAACCGAAGACAAAGATTGATCTAAATTTTACTGTACTTAATGAGTCCATGATTTCAGATATAACACAATAGTGTCAAAGTATCTATGTACCCGACCTCAGACATCACCTAAAGGAAAAGACCTTTTTTTTTAGTTTGGTTTGGTTTGTGGTTTCTCGAATAAGTCCTATGTTTAAACTTTAAAGCACTCTGGGTGCATTTGGTATGGCAGTGCTATGGTTTTGAAGCCCTGTCTAGTGAAAGTTGATGGTATTTAGTAAATATAACTTTAAAAGTTTATTCTAAATTATCTTAAAAATAATTAATATTTATGATTATTTTGATAATTGTTGAATAAGCGATAGACTGTTTTCGGATGATGAACTGAAGGAAATTTATCTGTTGTTTAGTTTGGTCTAGCGGAGATTTCCATGTCTTGATTGATGCTGTCGTTTTCTTTTTCAGCTATAATAAAAAAATAACTACTTGCTATCTACGCCATAGAATTTGTCTTTATTTTTGTTTGAGAGTGCATAAACAAGGAGGAGCTTTCAATGGACCAGAATTTTATATGTTTCGTTAGCCATAACAAAGATTGAATACTCATCATCATCTTTCAATGACTCTGATCATGAATTCTTCAGCATTTCCATGGCTTCATACTTTGATAATTTCCTTTCTCTTAACTGCTTTCTGTTCAAACTCTTTTTTATTCTCTGCTGCAACTCAGATATCTTATGCTGATCATTGCAATTCAATAGTACTTGAATCAACTCTGAAGAAATTTGAACCTTCCTTGTCGCCGTTTGCTCCTCTCCAAACTGGCTATTACATTGGTGGTAATGAGATTCTGTCTCAGAACTCACAGTCACTCACTTTTCGCTCCCTGAATGTGTACCAAGCTGACGAGGATGGTGTGTTTGGAATTGAAGGAAATTTGTTGTTACAAAGCCGAAACACTTACTACTACGAGAGGGATGATGCATATGTGCAAGTAGCTCAATCATACAATCCAGGGTCCATTTCTCATGGGGCGGCTGGAAATCGCCACAGGAGAAGTTCAGTAATATTCAAGCTACATGGGTTCTGGTCAGAATCTTCTGGCAAGCTTTGTATGGTGGGAACAGAAGGTAAGTTATCTAACCTTGCAGCTGTCCTGAAGCTCAGTAATCTCAAAAATTCAAGTAGTATTACTACTTTGGTTACTGGAAGTTTGGAGTGCTTGAGTTCTACCAATGATATGAATTATTTCAAACCAATTTCTGTACTTATTCTGCCAAGAATGAGTTATGAGTATACTTTGGTTTCAAAAGATACAAGTGATGATGAGTTTTCTGGTGTTAATGATACTGTGAAAAGTTTGCCACTTAGTTCAATGTCCAGAAAAGGTTTCTGTTCTGTAGTCCCAAGAAGAGTTGGTGAATTTAATTTGAAGTACTCTAATAATTGCAGTTCTGCAAATATATGCAGTCCTTTTGGTGCAGCTGCGGATGGATATTTGCCTCGTGTTGTTTCCTTAAAGCAAATTGAGTGCTTGGAGGAGGAAAAGAGATTGCGAGTTCTCATTGAATATACTAACAGTAGCTATGTTGGATATTACCATCCTTTTGATCCCAGCAAAACATTGGTTGCGGAAGGATATTGGGATGACAAGATGAATAAGCTATTTGTTGCTGCTTGCCGATTTTTAAACACAGCAGAGTCTTTGGCTAATACTTATGTTGGGGATTGTACCACAAGATTGAGTTTGAGCTTCTCTTCAATCCGGTCAATCAGAGAGAGCAGTAACATTGTGGGGGAAATTTGGAGCAAAAGAGCTGTGAATGATTCTGGTTACTTCGAAAAGATCCTGTTTCAAAACTCTGATATTTCTTTCAAAACAGTCCCAGGTTTGAAATATGAATACACAGAAATCAACAGAGCAAGACATTTATGCTGGCCAAAGAGGAAGCCCCAAAAGAGCAAGGGGAAGATATATCCAAATGAGTATTCTTATGACATGCAGTTCAATATTCGGGTTAGAAGACCTAATGCAAACAGTTCTCGGGGTTACGCAACTCCTGTTTCTGTTGGTGATCAGTTTTATCCACGGTATCTATATCCAGAAACTCCCTCAAGTTCAAGTAATTCAAGACCTTTAGTTCAAGAAAACTTCAGTCAAAGCAACCTTGTCAACATCAGCTACAGAATCGGCTTCAGATTAAAAACTGGAGCTACTTTTGGAGGTCAGGTTTACTCTCCTGGTATGTCTAGGAGTTCTTATGGGGGAGTGGAGATTTCTGGTGAAGGAATTTATGATTCAAAAACAGGACAGTTGTGTATGGTAGGTTGTAGAAACATTGTTTTGAGTAATCAATCATCGATCAATGACTCTATGGACTGTGAAATTCTTCTCAATTTCCAGTTTCCTCCTTCAAATCCAAAGAAGAATGAAGGTTATATCAAGGGAAGTATCAAAAGCACACGGGTGGAATCAGACCCTCTTTATTTTGAACCAATGGATGTGTATTCTGTTAGTTTCACTGCATTAGAAGTGAAAGAGTCCATTTCGAAGATGGATTGGGACATTGCCATGGCTCTTATATCCAACACGCTTGTATGTCTCTTCGTGGGATTGCAACTTTTCCATGTGAAAAAGCATCCTGAAGTGCTTCCCTCCATTTCACTTGTTATGCTTTGCCTTCTTACTTTAGGCATGATTCCTCTAATGCTAAACTTCGAACCCATGTTCCTGAAAAATCATGAAGAGCAACAAGTTTTGCTTAGTAGCGGTCAATGGGTAGAAGTGAATGAAGTGCTAGTAAGGATAATAACAATGGTAGCTTTCTTGTTAGAATTCCGACTTCTGCAACTAACATGGCATGCCAAATTTGCTGCTGAGGCAGGCCAACTAGGCTTGTGGTTGGCTGAGAAGCAGACTCTATTTTTGTCGATCTCCTTATATGCTGCAGGAGCTTTCATATTTTTCCTGGTTAACTGGAGGAAGCACAGTCATTATCATGTGTCGTTTTCGTCTCTCTCAGGATTTTATCCTCAGCCACAGCATTCTCTTTGGGAGTGCTTGAAATTGTATGCAGGTTTTGTCTTGGATGGATTTCTGTTACCTCAAATCCTGCTCAACATATTCAGAAACTCAAAAGAAAATGCTTTGGCCTGTTCATTCTACATCGGAACAACTATTATCCGATTGCAGCCACACGCATACAATCTTTTTTACACAAATGCAGATTTTTTCTCTGATACTTATAACACCATTGAATCATTTGGGTGTCTGTTGTTTGCTGCAATCATTTTCCTGCAGCAGCGGTTTGGAGGTCGTTGCAATGCTCTCGGGAAATTTAGTGATGGCCAGGCATATGAGAAGGTTCCTGTTAGTGAAACATGATTGCCCAAGAAGTCCGGAAATTTTAGCCTCTGGCTGCTGCAGATGGTGTGACAAGTGACATTACTCTCCAGTTTTGGTTTCTCATATATTTTCATCAATGTAAAATATGTTTGTATGTTTAAACTTTTAAGGCCCTCTGGGTTGGTTTGGTATGGCAGTGATTGGCTTTTAAGCCGATGTTGTTAAATAAATGTTCCAGTTGTCTAGTAAAAGTTGATGGTATTAAGCGCACTTGATTATAAATATAGCCTGTGACCTAGATTCGAGCCTTCGGAAAAATAATGGGTTAAAAATATATTTAGGCTTATCTAATTTTTAGAGGTTAACTTTTATAATTAAATAGAAATGCAAATAAATCAAATTAGGCCTTAAATTTGTAGAGAGGTGGGAAACAGATCATCACTAACTACTAGTGCTAGAAAAGCTATTGGACTTGTTCAAGAATTTAATTTTCGGAAAACTTTTTGGATATGCAGGACTCCAATTACAGGAGTTGGAGAAGTTGTTACTAGAACTCATGGCTAATCACATATACCCTTTAAGTCTAAGTCAAGAAAACGACAAGTGTTCTAAGGGGTGTGGTTTGGTGACAAATGACTTAAGATTTGATTATCAGGTCTTGAGTTTGAGTTCAGGAGGTGTATTTCTTGTAAAAGCCTGTGGCAGCCAGATATTTTACCTGCTCAGTTTAAACTCGGGTATAATGATTTGACAGCGGGGTTTCAAAAAAAAAAACGACCAAGTGCAGTAAAACAAAGTAAATATTTAAACCACTAAATCAACACACTAGATTTGGTGATGGAGTCAGGTTTAGGATAATCACATAAACTCTTTTTCTTATGGCTAATCACAAGCATACAATTTTTTTTTTTGAAAACGTTGGAAATCACGTCGTCAAATCATCTGACCCGGGCTTAAGTGAAGTAGGTAAAATCCTCAGCTGCCCTAATTCTTTTACAAGAAACGCACTTCTATATTCAAACTAAGCCAGATCATAAACCATATACGACCAAATCACGCACCCTAACAAGAATCACATACATACACCCTTTTTCTTTCTACGCAACTTTTTATTTCAAGAATTGGCATCTAAAAGACTAAAACATTGGGTTTGTTACCGACAAATTTTAATACAGATTTTTCGAAGACTTGAAACCTAATAGTCTTTTTCAAGTTGAATATTATTTGAACCATCCCAACTTCCAAGCATATACCTGAATATAACTTTTTCATTAAATAATAATATTTTATTATGTAATTTCTCTCTTCTGATTCAACACAAGTAATGCCTTTCACATTGAATTATTAGTCTCATGCCTTCAAAAAACAAACTATAACATCAAAGTTGTAACATCATTTATTAGCTTGCTTTTGCTTTATCAAAGTCATAGATTGAGATTTTGCAGAAGTAAGAAGCATTTCAACTTCATTGTTTGAAACATTAGAAGAAGATCAAGTGAAAACTGGAAGATCTCAGTGTCACTCATCGGTTAGTAACTTTTTTACATTATTTTCTTTTCATCCAGTACATTTTTTGATATGAAAATGCATCAATGAACCTAAATGTTCTCTTTTGGTCTTGGCCATCCACTTTTCTGTAGCTTATTTTATATTTTAGGGGAATATTTGGTGAAGGTAACTGTTCATGAATTTGGTTACTTATTCCGTTTCAATCGCATTGTTGAGAATCTTAGGAGAGAAGAAAAGAAATTGGTAACAGCACGAGACATCTTGCAGGATGATGTTGAAAGTGCCATAAGAAATACTGAAGAATTGAGAAGGACGTACGAGAATGGCTTCTTGAAGTGAGCAATGTCCTGACAGAGATTGGAAGAAGAATTGCAGCTGCACATGTCAAGTTTTAATGGCTGGTTTCGTCGGTATCAGTTGAGTAGGAAAGCAGCAAAGAAGTCGAGTGTTATAAAAGAAGCTACGAGAAATTGTCAAATTCAACAAACTGTCTCACCGAGCCAATCTACCAGGCATAGAATTCTTTGCACCTAAAGATTTTATGCCTTTTGAAGTTACAAAATCAGCTTTTGATCAAATAATTGAGGGATTGCAAGATTTTATTACTATTATTATTATTATTATTATTTTTTTATAAAATTGGAAATCCCGCCGCCAAACCCCCGGCTGTCCAGGCTCTTATAAAGAAATGCACACCTGAACTCGATCTAACAACCAAGTTCTAAGTCATTTACCACCCAGTCATACTCCTTGGGGGCGAGGCATTACAAGATGATAACACTAAAATGGTGGGACTGTATGGGACAAGGGGTGTGTGTTGTGATTATTTAATCACTGAAGAGTGTTTATGAGGAAAAACCGAATCTATTACTACAAGAATAAAATTATAAGTGTTTACACTCTTTACAAAAACCACACTCTCTCTACACTCTCAGAATTTTCTTCACTTGAAGCTTTATGTTTTTGGGATGCTTTGAGCTCTCAAATGAGCTCTCAATTTATAGCCAAACACAATGCTAATGTCAACAAATGAATAGTGTTCTACCTAAAGTAGTTTGTAATTTTGCTTCATTTTCAAAAGTTGTTGCACCATTTTCCATCTCCACCTAAAGTTGCATTGGATGGTTCTTGGAGATGGAGTGCAGCTGGACATTATAATTCTCTCAATCCAGCTGCATCCGAAACGATTGTCATCTGACAGCTATCCCGGCTATGTCTCTACACAGCTCTAGCTTGTCCCGAGTAACCACATTTGTTAACATGTCAGCTGGATTCTCATCTGTATGAATCTTTACTAGTCTCAACAATTGTTGATCCATCACCTCGCGTATCCAATGATACCGAATATCGATGTGCTTCATCCGGGAATGAAACATTGAGTTCTTGCTCAAGTCTAGAGCACTCTAACTGTCACAATGTATCTTGTAGTCTGCTTGATCCCTAATTCTTGGAGAAAATGCTTTAACCACAACATTTCTTTTCCTGCTTCCGCTGCTGCAATGTACTCAGATTCTGTTATGGATAATGCAATACACCTCTGTAATCTTGACTGTCATGACACAGCTCCCCCTACAAAAGTGTAGAGAAAACCTATTGTAGATTTTCTACCATCAAGATCTCCTACCATATCTGAATCTGTATAGCCTTCCAAGATTAGATTAGCACCCTCGTAGTACAGACGTAGCTTCGATCTACCATTGAGGTACCTGAGAATCCATTTGAATTCCTCCCGGTATTATTTTCTTGGGTTAGAGAGAAAACGGCTCACTACACCTACTGCGTGAGCAAAATCTGGCCTGGTGCATACCATAACATACATTAGGCTTCCAACTGCTGAAGAATATGATATTGACGACATCTCATCTATCTCTTTCTTGGATGAGGGGCACAAACTCTTACTCAGTTTGAAATGGTGCGCTAGCGGAACGCTGTCTGGTTTGGCTTTTTGTATATCAAATCTCCCGATTATCCGTTCAATATAACTTTCCTGTGAAAGCCATAACCTTTTTTTCTGCCTGTCACGAACTATTTTCATTCCCAAAATCTGTTGAGTTGGTCCTAAGTCTTTCATGTCGAAAGACTTAGAGAGTTCCTCCTTCAGCTGGCTGATCTTCGCTGCTTCTTGTCCAACAATCAATATGTCGTATATATAGTAGAAGAGCAGCGAAATTTCCATCTGGAAACCTTGATCATTGCACGATTATCCGTTCAATATAACTTTCCTGTGAAAGCCATAACCTTTTTTTCTGCCTGTCACGAACTATTTTCATTCCCAAAATCTGTTGAGCTGGTCCTAAGTCTTTCATGTCGAAAGACTTAGAGAGTTCCTCCTTCAGCTGGCTGATCTTCGCTGCTTCTTGTCCAACAATCAATATGTCGTCTATATATAGTAGAAGAGCAGCGAAATTTCCATCTGGAAACCTTGATCATTGCACCGGAAGAGAAATCTTCCATTTCCATTTTAAGTTTTAAAGTTTAAAATGAAAATAGGATAAAATCGGGGATGAATTTCACAAATTAGAGGTCACTGTTGCGTCTGGAACGGTTGAAAATGGTGGATTAGACACTTCGTTGGTCCAAATCCAACTCAGGGACCGATTTATAAATTTCTAAAAACTTCTGGGGCTAAAATATAAATTTCAAAGACTTCAGGGGGCTCAGTGAAATTTACCAAGGTTGTTGATGTGGCTGACACGTGGCTACTGATGTGGCAAAACCGGGACTGGCTTACTGATGTGGCGGACACGTGGCGGTGATGTGGCCTCTGACGTGTCTGTTGACTGTGCATTGACGTGTCGCTGATTGTACGCTGACGTGGCTGCTGACGTGGCTGCTGACGTGGTGTCTTCAACCTTCAGCAGCGCGTGAGGCGCGTGGATGAGATTGGGACTCACTCACCGGCGCGTGCGGCTTCCCTAGACCTCCGTTCGATGGCCAAAAAATACCACCGAGCTCGCCTCGACGTGAACTAGTTGATAGTATGCGCAAAATTAATTTTTGACAACTTTTCTGAAACCTAAATTTTCTGAACTGAGTTCCGTTCTTCGGTTTTACGACCCCAATATATAATCAAATCTCTTATACCACTTGTTGTGATTCTCTAATCACTGAAGAGTGTTTATGAAGAAAAATTTCTTACTATTACTACTTGAATAGACTTTACAAAGATTACAATCTTTGTTACCAAAAATCTCACACTTCACTCTCTAAGCTCTCTTGACATGGAACTTTATATTTGGGATGCATTGAGCTCTCAAATGAGCTCTCAATTTATAGCCGAATTTGGTATGGACACCGGTATATAGACCGGTATGGTATGTGCCGGTATGGTTCATCGGTATGATAACTGGTTTGTTGCATGCCGGTTCCAGTGTGTATGAAATAAGTATGACCGGTATGTCACCTGTATGAAATGTGCCACTTCCAGAGAGCATGCAAAACAGAGCATCTTACCGATATGGGGACCGGTAAGGGACCGATATGCCGGTCTCTGTACCAAAAATGCATATATGAAGTTTTAAGGAATTTTGTACATGAGCCTAATGCATCTAATTGAATGTGCATGTTTCCTATGAGCTTAGGTACTTGAATAATAAATTTACAATACATATAGAACCCTAAGCTAAGACTTCTTATAAATTCTTCAATATGTGCCAGTCTTCACATTCTTCGCTCTTCACAACCAACATGCTTCGACATCTTTTTGTAATGTCTCGCTAAGTGCGTCGAAGTCTTCACTTGTGTTGCATCATCAAAATCAATTATGCGACCATGTCGCTAACACTGTGCTTCTGGAAATATGACAGATTTTGAATTGATACATACACTCATCAAAACCAACCTTAGGAGAAATAATGACACTGTCTTGCCCGCTAAAGTTTAGGTTTTTTAATGCACATAAGGAATCTCCTACCGCTCATTATTAGCCATCGGACAAGACAATCACTTTAATATAGTGTTTGGTAGAAAGTTTGGTGAGTTTATAAGCTATTTTATACTATCATTGTAATAATTATAAGCTAACTTATACTTTCAATCGATACTCTCTACCAAACGGTGCATAAATATTCAAAAAATCAGTCTTTTTACGGGCACTGATTTTCTTTACACAAACTCAGCATACATATACACCACAGACCATGACAAACACCAATACTAATATTCTCTACCTCAATGGTAGATGTGACAAAACGAATCAACGAATCGAATTTATATCGAATCTTAAACGAATTGAATCAAAATGTGATGGATTCGTATTCGATACATTTATTAAACGAATCCTAATATCAGGATTCGCATTTGATTCTTTTATTAAACGAATCGAATACGAATATTCGTTTAGTCATGATATTATTCATTAACATAATTTACCATAATTTATTTACATTAATTTTTCATAAATATATACATATGTAATTTGTAATTAATATATTTACTAAAAATACCTCATCAAATATTGACAATATTGATTTTTCTATGGTAATTAGTCATAATTTCTTAAATCTTAATTGAAAAATAACAATAACTAATAAAAGAAAATAATAAAACGAATTCTAAACAAATAAATGAATCAATAAGCTTAACTTCGTATTCGATTCGTTTAATAAACGAATCGAATCGAATTGATCCATTTATTAAGCGAATCCATTTTTTCAAATTTGTATTCGCTTTAAAGTGAATCGAACGAATAAACAAATCCTAACTCAAATCGCCACATAAATTACCTAGATGTGGAAATAGTAAAAAAAAAAAAAACTATAAAAACAAATGATATAGGTAATCATAATTAAAATGATTAATTAAACTAAACACATGCTAAATATTCAAAACCCAGACTACGAACACTCACATGGGAAATAACCCAAAAGAATAATTAAATGAAAAAAAAAAAAGAGAGAAGTTATATAAACCGATTTTGATGAAGTAACAGAGATCATCAATAATGGCTTTGAAAATAAAAAAAACTCAAAAAGCCATTTGGCAGCTCAGTTTCATTGCAAAACTCCCTTATCTTTCCCGAAATTAGAGCTCTTTAGCACTCATTTTAATTCATAAAATTGAGTTAAAGATTCCACAGTATGAACTCCGCCGCCTCAATAGCTGTGAGAGTTTTATTTTTATAAATTGAATGTGAAGTCTTTAAAATGATGTGAAATTAGTAATATAATGATGAATTACGATGATCACTGAAAGACTAAAATTTTGTCAAAATTCATTCATGCATGAGATTATTCGGGAAAACATGATATGATATGATATTTATTTGGACGGAAATACGACTGTTTTTTTAAATCCTAAAGAAAATAACGGGATATTTTTTTTATCTCAATTATATATACGAGATTTTATGACAAATCCTGACTCGTTGGGGTCCATTGTCAACTCTAAGCCAATCATAGTGTTTTGCCTTGCCTCATAAATTTATAAAGCTTATACAACTCTAACCTTATATGCCGCGTTGGCATATAAATTGCAGCTCATTCATCTAATTTAACTTACAATCACAACAAAATGGTAAATTAATCAACAATTATTAAAAACAATGCCTACTATCCCTATATTAAAAACAAAATTTTGATTTATACAAGTGTTAATTTCGTATACAATAATATCTGGATTCATGAATCATGCATGCAACTCAATATATAGAGTACGTAGTACTATAAATTTTCAATATTAATGCAGCTAATTCGACAAACCGGGCATGTAAGATGATCCTTGAGCCACAGATCAATACAAACAGAATGAAAAATATGATTGCATTCTGAAAAAACACGACACGATTCTTCGTTTACGAAATTTTCCAAGCAAATGACACAATAATTGGAACTTGCAGGTGCTAGATCTTGTTCTTGGTCATTGTAATTTACACAAGGCATCAGTTGCTCCATTGCTTCCTGCCCTAATCCTTGTCTTTCTGATTCTCCTAGTTCAATATCAGAATCATTAACATTTCGATTACCATTTCGATCACGATTATGATTGCAATAAAGTTTTCTACTAAGTAAGAAGAAAAGAACAGCAACTAGGGAACAAACAATGAACATGGCTAACAAATCTAGATAAGTAAGTGTATTAGTACTATTAGGTGAATGGGAAGGCGATGGAGAAGGAGCTGATCCTGGAAACTTGAAAAACCTTATAATTGATCCCAATTTTAGAGACATAATTAACAAAACTCATGTTCTAGAGAATATGGGGCACATTCAATAAGTAAAATAATTATTGCCATTAATTATATAAGTTGTATTTAGTTTTGAAACTTCAAACTCTTTAAACAATTACAGTTGGTTAAACCTTTTTATGGGGTTATGGTTTTGATGGTTTTTTGGGTTTGTTACAGTTATTGAATTAGGACCATACATTGATAACCTTACCCTTAAATCTTAGGACATGATTAGAACAAATTAATATAAGAAAATAACAAAGTTTGGTGCTAGTTCATATTGATTAAGGTTATTATTGTATGGTGACAAACTAAGTGTTAGAGATAATTAATTAGAAAATTTTCAATTTATAATCAAAATAAAGAAATCAAAAATTTAAGTCGAGGCTCGTGTGTCACATGTTCGCCCCTCACCGTTGATGCTTGAGGAATTTTGGCGTCTTTCTCCCAGGATACAATGACAAATGAGTAGTTATTGAACACCACAATCCCACTCCAACGAACCACAAACGTGTTTGAACTCTATCACACTAAAAATTGAAAACTAGAGAAAATTTCCTTATATTTATTTTCTTTTTAACCTTTTTTTCCTCTCTCTCAACAACTAGAGATACTCTCTATTTATGTCTATTTATAGATGTAGAGAATTGATTGATTATTAAAATTAATAAAATCCATTTAAAATTCTGAAGCAAAACGGGCGAGTAAACTGGATTTATTAACCAAACGTATGCAATTTAACTATTGCTATTGCAATCCTTTTAATATGCAAAAATAATGGCCATTTACATTTACGTTAATTGTATACATCATAAAGTAATGACCATTTACATTTATGTTAATTGTATACATCATAAAATTCAAAGAAATATCCATTAGTACACATTGTTACTGTTAGGGTTGGTACTCGGAGTGCCAATCCGGATCGTATTTACGTCTGATTTATGAATACAAATAATTCATTTTTCCATAATATTACTTACTTAATGGCAGCACCTCTTGTTTTATATACGTATTCAATTTAATTACGATTAAATTGAAAAACTAAATCTGATTTAGTGATATGTATATATTAGACAAAAACTCAAGGATTTATAACGTAGTGCACAGTTACAACATAGTTTGTCATTGACATTGGGAAGCGTCACTATAAGTTGTATATTCTCAAATAAAGTTCCTGATCAAGATTTACTAAAACGGGTCGGTTAGTAAAATCCGCTGAGACCGGTACATGTCGTATATCGAGACTTGGTCTGATGGTTTATCCCAATGAACCATGAGTCTTGGGAGACTCGTATAGACGTGTATGTGTTTATTTGATAAACACTGAATGACTCACCGAAGATTTCCTAATAGATGGTACACCAACGTCAATATGAATCTTCTCGAGTCGAGTAGTATAGTGATCCTTCGACTTGCGATACCTCTGTGGATATATGAGACATCATGTCACCGATCTATTTAGATCATACATTCGCTTGCTCGTTGAGTGTGGACTGATGCTCATGATATCCTGTGAGTATCAGGCATAATCCGTTAGTCCTGTGTACAAGACATATGTATCTTGTACGTGTTTGCGATCTAGTAAATCAATGGTCGTGGTATACTTCGGAAGTAAGTTCCGAGTGTTATTTAGATATCGTAAATTTAAAAGTCAACTATATTATACCTTAGTGATTTGACATTCCTATCTATATCCCCGGTATAATATTGATAGTATGTGACAGAGAGATTATACATATGCAATGACCTCGACTTGCATAGTTTAGCGAGATTATCCATGGTCTTCATAATTTACGAGTGGGTGAATTATAGACACAAAATTTGATTCTGGGCCGGATAAACCTAAACTTAGAGAATCCCACAATATGAAGTGTATTCGTTGAGCACTTGGGCAACGCGTTATGAATAATACAGATTATTCATAATACTTCACCAGATTAAATGAGTTAATTCGAATCGTTTAAACGGTTAAATGAAAATACATGCATTAGGGGATTTTGGTCAATTAATAATTAATATGTATTTATATTTGATATAAATTTTGATTAGATACATTTTAATTAATTATCAAAAGAGATTTTGACACATGTCACTAGTATATGTATTTTGTTATTTAGTGTAAATACATATATATTAATAATTATATTAATTAATTATTTAGATATTTAAATGTTAAATATTTAAATAATTAAATAATATCAATATTACATAATTGTTATGCAATATGTTTAATTATTATTGGTTACTAATAATATTAAACTTTAAGGTTGAAGTATTCAATTTGAATTTGTCTACTTTAACTTTATGTTTAATTAGATTAATATTCATTTGTAATAATTATTATTACACATGTTTAATTATTTTTGGTAACAAGTGACATGCTTTATTTAAAGCTTATAGTTATCAATTTGAATTTGATAACTTAAAGCTTATTAAATAATTTTGAAAAATAACCAAATTGCCCCCAAGTTCGGTTACCCCTAGTATATAAAGTGAAAAATTATTTTACCTCTTATATAAGTCCTCAATGGTCGAAATCCTCTAAAAATAGAAAGCTCCCAAAAATATTTCTTGAAGAAACTTGAGAGAAAGTGAAGAAATCAAGAAGAAAGCTTAAGAAAATTAGGAGATTTTGAGGTCATCTTCAATATTCTTAAACTTAGAAAATTTGTTTCTTGTTCTTGAGTATCTATAATAGTTCTAGGGTTTCTTTCTTTATTGAATTTTGGGGATTTTTGATTTGGAGGATGAATTGAGAGGTTAGATGCATGTGTGAAGTAAGATTGAGTAATATTAATGTAATATTAGTTCAATTTTATCATTTGATTATTTGTTGTCATTCTAGAGTATTATGACCACTCTTATAATTCCTAGAATTATTTTTGAGTTCTTCATTGGTGGTGGCTTTCATTGGTGTAAATATTAATATGATTAATGTTGAGAAAATTGTATTTAAAGCATGAAAAATGATATTTTTGGCACCCATATCAGATCTGGAAATTCTGGAATTTTGGTGATGAAAAATATGTTATTTAAATATATTGGATGTGTATTGGGCATTGCAATAATTGCCGGAAATTGTTTCAGAGTGAAAATATGCGAAAACGGTGAAAAACGGCGTTACCGGGTGAGTTTCGGGCTTACTAGGTAACAGCTGTCCAAACAGTGAATTGATCATTATTCGGGCAGCCCATGAACTGCCTAAGTACTAATGTCAGCCCCCATGTGTATTGGTTGGTCGGTTTGGGCAAAAACGTGTTTTATGACATTTTGCGGAAAAACGTATTCGTAAAAGATTCGCAATGTTTTCTAAATTATTGATATTGTTATTTGATATTGTTATTTGATAACAAATATAATACGTTTAGGTGAAATATGAATGAATTATTCATATTGAATAATGAATAATTAATTTGGTAAGTTTAAAAGTTTTTAAAGTTACAATTTCGTCCGAACAGCGCTTACGCCGCGCCTGACCCCAACAGTTACGCCATTCAATTTCAATCATTAAAGTTTCCAACACTTTGTTCGATGAGCATGTCCAAATAGACAAATAATGAGACATTATACTACAATATTCATATTGTTTTATTTGTTTGGACATGAACTCTTTTGGACAAAACAATATTTTCTTTTTAATATACAAGGTGAAATTAGAGGCAGAGATTCCTCTGTCAATTATGTCAATGGATGCACATACAGTGTTCTCAGTTTTTTTTTTTTTTTTAAATCATTGGAAACTCCATCGTCAAATCACCACTTCCTGGCTTAAGCAGGAACATGTAAAACCCATGGTTGTCTCAAACTCTTATAAGAAACACACTATCTGCCTATCTGGATTCGAACCCATGACCTCAGTGTGAAATTCTGAGCCCTACACCACCAAGTCACGCCCTTGGGGACTTTAAAATCCCCGGTTGTCCCAAGCTCTTACAGGAAACACACTATCTGGATTCGAACTCAGTACCTTAAAATTAGATCTTGAGCCCTACACCACCAAGCCACGCCCCTTAAGAACTTTTCAGTTCTTAACAATATAAAGAAGATGGAAAAGTTTGGAGGACATTAAAATGACTGTAGAAAAAATAGAGAAAATGCACAAACAAGTATAAATCTCTTGATGTAATAAAGAATGATTGGAGATGTCAACTTTATTTGGATCAAATCCGGATACATATGGATACGGAAGATCCAGATTCAAAAAATTTCGGATCCGTTTTTTATCTGAAATCTGGATATTTGGATCCAGATATAAAACTAAAAAAAGGTACAATATTACTTTTATTTATTATTTTATTATAATTTTATACTTAGATTCAGATTATTTTAGTTGGATTTTGAATTGTGAATATTGTCTTATATGTTAAATTGATATTTTAATCACTTATTATTAGTAGATCGATTTGATTTGATTTGATCGAAAATCACTGATTAATTATCGAATTCTAATTTTTGAAATTTATCCAATTTGCAGAAATACTCACTTTCTTCTCTCTTTTTTTCCCTCATTTTTTTTATTCTTTACAGATTTTAGTCACCTCTCTAAACTTTATGATTGTTTAATAAATTTTTTAAGCTAAATGAATGATTTTGGGAGGATATTGATAAATGAGTTTTAAAATTTTTCATTTTCAA
>SKCR01040423.1:0-108533 GCA_019454045.1 Zanthoxylum bungeanum
TTATAAATATTTTAAGTTATATTATACTCAATTCCATCCAATTTCATCAATTCAAACATAGCCTAAATGTTATAACACCACAACAATAACAAAAGAAAAACATCAATCTCTATTTAGAATTTAGATTGAAATGAAGGACTAAATGTTAATTTACCCAAGACCGAAACATGAGAAGCAATAAAGAAAGAAACAAAACCCGAACCCGTAAACACACCCTCACAAAGCTTTTACGCGGCGTTTACCTTCTTCTTCGTTCATTTCTCTCATTCTCTGTATTCAGACTCCGCTTCTCTCTCTGAAATTACATTAATCTCCCTTCACCGAAATTTCTCTTCAGATTCAATGGACTCCACATCAGTCATCCCCATAACCATCTCCTCCCGCTAAATCTCAGCCGTCCGATCAAAAACAAAAACCATGAAGAGCTCGAGCAAAATCTTCACCTTCGGGCTCGTAACATCATGGTACTCATCAAACATTGGAGTGTTGTTACTAAACAAGTACTTACTAAGCAACTACGGCTTCAAGTACCCGATCTTTTTAACCATGTGTCATATGACAGCTTGTTCTTTGTTCAGTTACATCGCTATTGCTTGGATGAAAATGGTCCCCATGCAAACCATCCGATCTCGTCTTCAATTTCTCAAAATCTCAGCTCTTTCTTTCTTCTTCTGCATCTCCGTCGTTTTTGGGAACGTCTCCTTGAGGTTTCTCCCCGTTTCGTTTAATCAGGCCATCGGTGCCACGACTCCGTTTTTCACTGCCGTTTTTGCTTACTTGATGACACTTAAGCGGGAGGCTTGGTTCACTTATGCTACCCTCATTCCCGTTGTTACTGGGGTTATTATCGCCAGTGGGGTATGTAATTTTCTATTTTTTTTATGGTTTTATTTTATTTTATTTAAAAAATATTGTTATTTGGGTATTAGAGTTTGTTCCGTTTATTGGGTTTATTTTTGTTGATAAAGTTGACATTTTTTATTGTGTATTTTGGAATTTTGGTTGTGGGTTTGGTTTAATTAAGCTTTTTGTTGTGATTTTTAATTTCGTAATTGTCTTCACTTCTGATATTCTTGTTTGATTAATTTGACTATATATGGTATAAGATTTAGAAGTGTGTACCTTTTGAGGTCATATAGACAAATGTATAATTTGCTGTCCTTAATTCATCTTACTTTTGTATGATTAGCAAATTTTTTGGAGCATTTCATTATTTGCTGAAACAAATATGGTATTTGGTCAGAGTAATAGTTTTCAATTGGTTTGATTAATACCTAGATCCCTATACATATCTGTTGGATAATATAATTTATATCATTTTAGCAAACTATTATGTTCCTCATTTTTGTCATCTCTCTTGTGTGGTTATAGGGTGAACCAAGTTTCCATTTATTTGGTTTCATAATGTGTGTTTCGGCTACTGCTGCAAGGGCACTCAAATCAGTGCTACAAGGGATTTTACTTTCTTCTGAAGGGTATGGATTTTTTATTGATTGGCATGCATTTGACCACCAGTTCTTGTTGAGTTGTTTCACTGTTTTAATCATTTTTTAAACTGGAAATGGATACTGAGATATATGTAGTTTATTCCAGGGAGAACCTGAATTCCATGAACCTCCTTCTATACATGGCTCCAATAGCTGTTGTGTTTCTACTCCCTGCAACCCTTATTATGGAGAAAAATGTGGTTGGTATTACGCTTGCTCTTGCAAGGAATGATGTCAAGATCATCTGGTATCTGCTATTCAATTCTGCGCTTGCTTATTTTGTAAACCTGACCAATTTTTTGGTCACAAAACATACAAGTGCTTTGACTCTTCAGGTTTTTCAACTCTCTAAATTGTTTCTTCCATATATGTTGTCATACAATTGCCATCAAATTCTTCTGCGTACTTAAGTGCCATGTTCCTTTAATTCTTATTCTTGAAAAAGTAAGAAGTTAACACACACAGGCACGTCATAAATCTCTAGCTTTCTGTGTATTTAACTCAAGAGATATAATCTTCGAGTTGAGTTACTATTGCAGTCATTTTATCATTCAAGCATTAGGCTCAAATCTGATCATGGAATAGATGGTGGCCAATGATGTTTTTGACATGTAAATTTCATAAGCCAGAGAAAAAGGGAAGAGATCATAAACATACCTTTTTGTTGCATAATGTCTACTTCATATTTATTAGTAGGTATGGAGAATGGCTTAAATCGCTAGAAGAAAATGCCGAAAACATTTGGATTCTGTAGTTACATAGGTTGTGATGAGAAATTATGTTTACAAATACAAGCCTGGGATATAATGAGTGGGTGGACTCATAGCAACAGAATACATTTTAAGTAGCTCATTGTGATGGACTCATAGCAAGAAGATGAAGGGTGGAAGAATAATTGTGTACGTTTTAAGAAGTGTAGGCAACATCAAGGATGAAACAAGGATAAATCTTTCTGGATTGTTCATGTGCAGTAATTTTTGCATGTTATAGGTGAGTTTTTGTCTAAGTTGAAGGTATTTGAGGATAGTTGGATCACCAAAAGTGATTTATAGGTTGAAGGTTCCATTTTCAGAAGCATGTTTCAAGTTCTGTCCTCAGGTTTTATTAATTTTAAATATCCTTTGTTGTATTGTTTAGTATATACGTAAATACCAGCTCAACTTATTTTATTTTGAAATGTCAACTTGGTGGTGTGGGGTATTAAAGTTATGAATATAGCAATTATAATAGGAGTGGTGTTTGAAACTTAGAAATTCAGTACCTTTCTTCATGTTATTCCTTAGAAGGAGCAGTAGTGATACAATTGCTTTTCACTCTAGTTTAGGAGTTTTTTTTACATGATGTTTACTGGATATAGTTATTTTCTTCTAGTGATTTATATTTAGCATTGAGACTAAAAAAGCTTCGACTCTTCCAGGTACTTGGAAATGCAAAGGGCGCTGTGGCTGTGGTGGTTTCAATTTTGATATTCAGAAATCCTGTCTCAGTTACAGGAATGCTAGGTTACTCACTTACAGTGATGGGAGTCATCCTCTATAGTGAAGCAAAGAAGCGAAGGAAATGAGGCATCAACATAGGAAAACATGTGCAATCTCTTATATTTTGTTTCTTCCTGACGGAGAGCTTGGGCTGCTTGCAAGCTGTTTGTGTCGTAGATTTCACCCAGTTAAATTCTATATTTTTTCCCCTGGAAGCCTAAGCGAGTGGTTTGGCTTCCAATTTGTATCAGCAACATCAGCACGATTAGTAAAGTAGAAAAAATGACAATAAAATTGACCGATTTGTCTCTATGATTCCCAGCTTGGGGTTGTGGAGGAAAATATTGTTATAGGTTTATTATTCTTCAGGAAAAGATTTGTAGAATTGGATCTTTATACACTCAGTTTGTTATTAACATTTGTCATATTTGATTAATTAATGAAAATTACTCAATACTTTCTGTTGGACAATTATGACCCATAGCGTCACTATTTGTACAGATCATGGTGTTATTGTACAAATTAACTATTTGACAAAGGAGATTGCTCTCTTATCATTTGTGATTAGATCACCAAGACGTATAAATGATAAGAGGTCCCTGTGATTTGTTCCTGGATTGAGAAGATATGAGACAATATCAATCCACGAAGGATAAATCATTAAATATCCCTAGCCAGAGTATTATCGAGATTGGATATCGATAATGCGTAAAAGACTAGTATTACACTTGTGCGTGTTGTGAAGGCACAACGACATAGTTCTCATATATTTGGGTATATGATACTCATGCAAGTGTAATAGGAGGTTGTGTTTTACCGATGGTACGGGAAACAGCTTCGCTCTGGATAGACCCCCTCAGAATTCTATTGGTAGTATGACTATGTGTCTATGGAAGTCCGAAATCAGGGTAGGTGTATTTGGTCTTAACCTGAGACTTGCACCGCTAATACTTGCGACAATCAATATACTTTGGTTTTGGTCGTCCAGGGCTTTAACAGGTTCTGTGTACGCCTCTGCTGGGTATATTGAGAATCGTAGTGTGTTGGGTGTGATGTCAAGACAGAAGTATCACTCCAGTCATAATGGAGATGATGGTCACGTGGGATACGGTACTGGTTTTCTTATGTACTGCAGTCATCGGGATAAAATGACAAGGTCATGTTTATCCGATATAGAGACTAGTTACCAGACATCCGACATGTGCTTCGTACGGGGCAGACACAATTCCAGCCCCAGGCCTAGCACGTGACATCTGATACTGGATCGAAATACGCAATACTACGTATACTACGCCTGATATAGATCGCTTATTCCTGTAAGCATATTTCTGGAGAATTGGGTAGGCATGACACTTTGCTAGAAGCCAACCTTGTCTTGTAAATCGGTACAAACGTAGTATTAGGTACTTACGTGTTCGGATAGTCCGACGATCGTATTTACTACCAACATATCCGGGGATCTCATGGGTCGCTTCCCGAAGATTCACCGATGACGTATGACTCGCACTTTAATTAATCTGGGATTAATGAGATGAGAGAGAAAATTAATATATGATTAATTGCGGAGATATTTTATCTGGGATAAAATATCATTTTAAAGAGAGAACGATTAATTTGGAATTAATCGATAAAATAATATATTCGATATATTATACGAAATTAGATTTCGACGCGGAATTGAAATTAGATTTTAATTCTGGCGAACAAGTTAATTTAGAATTAATTCGAATAGTGATTTCGCTAGGCATAATCATTTAATTACGTCGCAACGGAAAATTCGTTAATTTGGAATTAGCGAACCCGAGCCCGAGAGTGTTTGCGCGCAAGTCACATTAAGCGTCAAATCGCTAGTCGCATCAAGCGTCAAATCATTAGTCACTTTGAGTGATGTGACAACTTGTCACTTGATTTGATTGATTGATGGATTGATGTAGTGGTTGGCAAGCCTTTATTGTTTCACTTTTTGAAAGCAAATAAATTTATTAATTGGGCAAGTGTATTAGATACACAATTCCCTTCACCAACCTATCGATCTCTCTCTCTTTTTCATTTTGGAGCCAAAAACTCCTTCTCTCACACGGTCTAGGACCGAATTTGTTCTTCTGTTTTTCTGGTTCTACCGAAACACAAGGAGAAGCAAATGATTTTTGTGGCAAAAATCATGAGTGCTAGCACACATTGAGTTATCCTAAGGTGATAGGGAAGTAATTTCGTGAGCTTGGAATCCATTTTGTAAGCTTGGAGCTTGAAGATTTCTTGGAGGACCAAAACCGATTTTGGGACATCAAACCAGTCCACTGCCGAGCTTCATGGAGGAGGGCAGAAAATTTTCGTTGTCCACCGCGTCGCTCAACCGATCATTGTGAGTATTCTGCAACTTCCTTGAATGTATTCACTTTGTATTTTCATTGCTTGAAATGATCTTGGGATGCTTAGAGAATTCCAACAATGGTATCTATGAGCAAGGTTGAGCATGAAATTATATTAGGGTTAAAATTGGGTAAAATGATTTTGAGCGTGATTTGGTTGAATTGTTTGATAAAATGTGCTTAAATCATGTTGAATTGAAGTTTGATTGGATCAATTTCAAAAAAAAAAATGGTTTGGAACAATTTTCCCCAAAATTGGTATGCTTGGCCGAATACCACAAGAACCCTAAATGTCTTGGAATTTTGTTTCGTTGATCATTGGATGAGTTGGAAACGATTGGGTAATGTTGAATTGGATTTAATTGGATTGAATTCGGAATCGAACAAATAAATCCCAAATTGCCGAGACTAAAGGAAGCATGAATTGGGTTTGATTTTTGATTAAATTGTGTTGGACATGATTTAATGTTAATGAGCACAATTAATTGTGTAAATTGATGTTTTAGAAATGTTAATTTGGGTGATTAATTATGTAATGCACTTTGAGTAATTAAATTGTGAAATTGGATTTTTTTTTTAATTTATTTATTTGGGCTTAAAATTGGATTTGGGCTTTAAATGTTGTAAATGGGCTAATTGGGCTTGGTTGTACCAAGTTAGGTTTAGGCTAAATTGGTTGGATCCAATTGGGCCCAAAACCACTTCCATATAGGCCAAATGCGACTAATGTACCTTTAATATTTTAATTGGGCCTAATGGGCCTAAATTGATTTCTAGGCTTATGGGTTTACTCCTTGATTGGGCTTTGGTTATTGGGTTTGACCCAAGTTGACCAAAAGTCCACGCCTTAAAGAAATTAATTAAAAGCCCATTGGACTTTAATTAAATAAACGTTGGACGTTAATCGGGCTTTGAGACCCGTAACGATTAAATTTGGAATTTAAGTCGTAAAGGTTTATTAATAAATTGTAATATTTAATTTGGAATTAAATAGTGAATTAGTATTAAATACAAATTGAATTGGATTTAATTTTGTAGTTTAATTTAATTCAAGAATACGTACTTTGAGTACTTATTCGCAAAACGAGTTTGACTCGCGCAAAATCAAATCGTTGTTTGAACATTGGATGGTCATTAATTATCAGATTAATTAATTTGATTAGATTGATTGATAACATGCTTGTGTGAATACATGGTTGCGATGCATGAATAATGTATATCAGATGGATATTAGATGGGTGGGGCAATTTTAGAAATTATTGTAATAAATTTTGAATTTATTAATTGGACCTGCGTGTCCAGCCTATTACCTCCATACTCTTTGTATTTCTCTTCTCACTTATTCCCCTCAATGTAAATGAGGTTTCTTTAGAAGTGTAGTGTAACGGGTAGAAGTAATACATGTGCTAGCGGGAGAGAGGAAATTGAGAGATTTGATCTAGGATCAATGTGTAAAGTATCCATCCGCATATCATTATTATTTTATTATACGCGCTTTATTATGTATTTAGAATGCATGTTTAAGGGTGTATGATGATGAGACCTAACAAAGATAATAAATTGGTTGCCAATTTGCACGCGAAAAACCCTCGCAAAATATTAAGCGTTTTTCCTTCCATTGAGTGATTCTTACTCAAGATCTAAGACTGGCATTGGTTTGTTGGCCAAAGTCAAGGCCTTTGTCCATCGAGGATGTGTTTGAATCACGAGAGCTTTGTTCCATATTGGTGTCTTGTCCAAGTTGTGGTTTGTTGGCCAAAGTCAAGACCACTTCTTGTCCATCGACATTGATTACGAAGCTTTCCATGGTCAATGGGTTCCGCTTAACTGGGATCACTAAGTTTGTTGTGCCAAAGCCAAGGCTAGTTGGTTCATAGGAAAAAGGTTAGGCAATATATTGGATATATTGGCATATATAAGATATATGTTTTGGACTTGGATGTCCCCCTACTGGATCTAAGAATTGGATTTGATCCAATTGATCTTAGAGATCTACCTAGTTGATTATCATACAATTTGTTGGCCAAAGTCAAGATTGTGTGATATTTAACGGGATCCTAGCCCACTAGGAAACACGGTTTCCCGAGTACTCGATAGAGGGTTAGAGGCTCGCCGAAAAATAGTGGGAGGCAAGAATTGAATTTGCAATATTCGTTTAATTACTTGCCATACGCGCTCAAACAAACATCATTTGTCAAATAAATTAAATGTTAGTTGGACTAATATTTAAATGTTGTTTTAAATTAACAGTTAGACTGTATTCAAACAATTCAATTATAATTGATTAAATAGTTGGACTATAGTAATCATTATAATAAATAGTACTGAAATCATTGATTAAATAGTTGGACTATTAGAATCAAGATATAATTGAAAGATTGGCATTTAAAACATAATCCTAGGGAAAATGTATTTAAATGGTTTAATTTTTCAAAATTGGGAATTATTTCAGGATAGTCCTGAAAAAATAATAAGTTACTTTATTTGATAAAATAACATATTAGTCCTAAGCCCGGAGTTAAGCAAATAGTATAGCATAATCTTTGGAAGATTTAAGTGATGATGACTTTAGTGCTTAATCCATTAAGCATGTCAAATAGACTCCTTAATTTCTTATTCAGAACTAAGGATTAGATCCTTAAAGTATGATAATAAAATTGAAGGATATTCTTAAATCTATGCTTAGATTTTAGAAGTAATAAATTGCAATACAAAACTCTTGGAGAGTTAATGACTATTCTCAAGGAGATAAAGTCAAAGTTTGCAATTAGGCAAGTAGCTCAAGGCGCACCTTACTTCGATATTCCAAAAGGCTAAGGCTTGGCCAAAGGCTTCTGGAATGTGGAAAAGGGCAAAGGCAAAATCATTACAGTCTTATGGGAAGATAAAAGACATATCCCAAAATGTCTGCCTAAATTGTGGCAAACGGGATCGCGGAAGCGTGACTGTCGTTTGAACAAAGCAGACATGAAGGAATTAAAGAGGTGCAAGGCTCCAACTTCAAATATGTTTATCATAATTATGTTCATGACTAGTATTGAAATTGGATTTTAAATACTTAGTGTGGTACATAAATATATACTAATGTACAAAATCTGCTATGAGCAGGATACTGACTGCAGTTGAGATTAATCTGCGAATTGGAAACGGGATGAAAATCGCTGTTTTGACCGTAGATACCTAAGTTTAGGAACTGTCCTTCGGGTATGTACTTAAATTAGGAAACTGTTATAATGTAACTAGTTTGACTAGAAACATTATCTATATATCGGTGTTTTATCCGTTGCGGGTATACCTTTATATTCTAGAACACTAAAGTGTTTCATTATATAAAGATGTTATTAAGATAAACACATTAGATGTGAATAACATCATTTATATTTTGAATATAAATAAATCTCAAAAGTATAACATGACAAATAAATAGCTCAATCAGTTGAAACATATTGTGACATAGTTGTCTGGGACACAATTAAACAAGAATCGTATATCCACACTTTCGAAGAGTGGGTACTATGACAAATTTGATTCCATTCAAATAAAGTCTACGAATCTAGTTTATTGGGCAAAGTGCCTAAAACACATTTGCTCGGTAAAAGTGCAAATGACACCGATCTGTTAGCCCTAATTCATAGTGAAGTAAGTGGGCCAATGTCTAGCTAGGATAGAGGTGGATATGAATACTACGTATACTAAGCCTGATATAGATCGCTTATTCCTGTAAGCATATTTCTGGAGAATTGGGTAGGCATGGCGCTTTGCTAGAAGCCAACATTGTCTTGTAAATCAGTACATGTTGGGGTTGGTGCTCAGAGCGCCAATCCGGACCGTATTTATGTATGATTCATGAATACGAACATCCCTTTTTCCCATAATACTACTTACTTAATAGTTGCACCTCTTGTTCTTATATACGTATTCGATCTGATTACGATTAGATTGAAACTAAATATGGTTTAGTGATATGTATATATTAGACAAAGGCCCGATAATATATAAAGCAGTACACAGTTACAAAGTTAGTTTGTAATTGACATTGGGAAGTGTAACTGCTATATGTATATTATCAAACATAGTTCCTGGTCAAGATTTGCTAACACGGGTCGGTTAGTCAAATCCGTTGAGACCAGTACATGTCGTATATCGAGACTTGGTCCGATGGTTTATCCCAATGAACCATGAGTCTATGGAGACTCGTATAGACGTGTAGGTGTTTATAGTGGATAAACACTGAACGGCTCACCGAAGATTCTTAATGGATGGTACGCCAACGTCAATAAGAATCTTCTTGGGTTGAGTAGCATAGTGGTCCTTTGACTTGAGACACCACTGTGGATGTATGAGACATCCTCCACACTTAGATGGCAGTCACGTCACCGATCTATTTAGATCAGACCTCCGCCTGTTCGTTGGGTGTGGATCGATCCTCAGGATATCCTGTGTGTGTCAAGATAGGATCCGTCAGTTCTGTGTACAGAGCATAGGTAGTCCATATATTATTAGCAGTCTGTTAAATCTGTGGCCACAGTATACATCGGAAGTAAGTTCCGAGTGTTATTTAAAGATTACTTCGGAAGTCAGTTCCGAGTGTTATTTAGAGATTGCTAATAGATACGTCGACGAGATAATACCTATAGAGATTTGACGTTTACATCTATATCTCTGGGATTATCTGGATACCTGTGACGGAGGGATTATACGTATGCAATGACCTCGACCTGTATGATTCAGCGAGATTATCCGTGGTCGTCATAATCTACGGGTGGATAGATTATGCACATGAAATTGGATTTCATGACGGATATACCTGAATCTAGAGAGTCTCAAATAATGAAACATACTCGTAGAGCACTAGAGCAACATTAATAAATAATATTGATTATTTATAAAGTCGTTTAAAGGTTAAACGCAAGATACGTGCTAAAGTGACTAGATAGTCATTTGCTTAATTTTTGTGTATTTACATTTAATACTTGATTAATTTAAATACACATTAATTAATAGTCAAAATGAGTTATTTGACTTATATCCTAAAGGAATATATGTTTTTAATATTTAATGTAAATATTATACATATATTTAATATATTTGTATTTGATTAATTAATTAATTATTTAATTGTTAAATGATTAAATTAATTAAAATATAAATATTTTATATTAGGATATATTAAGTAAATGATGTTAGTTGCTTTTGTTGACTTAGATAAATATCTAATAAAGGTGTTTAGAAGATATTTATGCAAGTTGATGACATTAAAGTGAAATGAAAATTGAAATTACAAAACTTGGTTTTCATTAGGTGAATTTCGGCCAAGGCCTTTATTGTAAAGGTATATATTGATTTTCATTTCATGATACACTTAACCTAACACACTTTATCAAATAAACTCCATTGAAGGAAGCTAAAGGAAGTTGGTGAAGAAGAAAGGCTAAAAACATCAAAAGCTTGGATTTTTAGTAAGTTTCTTGAACTTACTATTAGTAAGGAATTTGTTCCTTAGGTTCTAGGCTTTAATATATGATATTCTTAGGATGTTTCTTTCTTTGTTCCTTGTGGTTTTCATTGATGGAAGTTTTGGTGAAGTGTGATGCATGTATGATGAAGAAAGTGGATGACTATTGTAGTGATTAACTTTCTTATAAGGTTTTGGAAACCATGTTGCTAATCTAGAGTTGTTGACCCACTCTTAAATGACCTAGATTTGATCTTGAGTTGTTTCATTGTGTTGAGACTTTGATTGGATGGAAGAAAGATGATTGAAGTGTTGAATTTAACCAATTTGGTCTAATTTGTCCAATTTGAGGAAATTGAAAAATTAGGGTTCTTGACCAATTCCAAATTTGGGCATTTTCATATATGTTGTGTATTGTGTGTGTATATGATGCATATAAAGTTTCATGTACATTGGATTACATCTTGATGTGTTTTGATGCATGAAATGACAAAGTGCACAAAATGGGTCCTAATTGGTGCATTCGGCCAAAGTGGGAAAATTTGGGGATTTGGTTGCTTTTGGTGTTTTGATGTTTTGAACATGCTAAGTTCATCTTAGAAATGATTTAGAATCATTCAAAATTGATTAGATCAATTTCGGACTAAAATGGACAAAATACTAAAGTAAGGGTAATTTGGTAAATTCACTTGAATTTGATTCATTTGAATTTTGGTTTCATAATTTGATTATTGAGTAATTAAATAAATATGTTTATTTAATTAATCCAAGAAAAAGTTTTGAAATCGGAAGATACGATCTTCCGCCGCTTCCGCTGCGTTACCGGATTCTGCCCCTAAAAACCCCTACAAAATGGTATCAGAGCGAGTCTGATTCTAGGCCTCCATAAAATGATTAGCTTGTTTTATTCAATGTTCAATCATGTTTTCTTGACTTTATACATGCTTGGTATAATCTAATTTGATTAGATTTAGGGTGTATGACACTTAATGGAATATCCCCGCATAATAAGGTTTTAAAGTAACTAGTATTTGGAATACTTGTTTCTTGGTCCGTCTTGTCAATACGGTTTATAAATATCTTTTCGTTGACTACATCCGAGACCGTGCCTCTGCTGTGAGGATGTAGCTGATAGAAATTTTTTTATGCCGAATGTATATTAGATACTAGATAAATTCAAGCGAAAGCGGAATCCTGAACGTGCCCTAGCTGTCAGGGTTACGCAAGTAACTTGAGTTTATCATTGACGAGTTTAACCTTGGTACGTCTCCTTGTGGGCCTGCCTTCGCAGCGACAACGAGAAACGGCCAGGACCGGAACCTTGGAGTCACTGGTGAGTGATTGACAATTAGTTGTCTACCTGTGAATATACGTCGGCGAGACCGTGCCTCTGCTGTGAGTCGAAATATATTCATGGGGTCCTCTTCCCATTATGGAATTCGATTTAATTATTGAATTCTCGTCTTTCCGTTGGGGATTACGGCATTACGTAAAAATAGTGGGAGGCACTGCTAAGTTTAAAATATTCCATAACTTAGGCAGTGTATGTTATTATGGAAATTGCCGCTTGTTTGTTTCCTTATTCTATAGTAGATAGAATTAAACTTTTATTTACTGCACACATATTTTGATATGTTATCTGACTAGACTCTTGGTTGCAGTTATTCTAGAATAGGTTCTAGATACTAATAGACTAGGATATTATTAGATTAGTCTAAACCATCGGGAACTCTTGTTCCGTTTTTCTTCAAAAATAAAGATGGTTAATGACTTAGTTTCTAAGTCATGATAGATAATCTAGATAGATATCCCCTTTAGGATATAATACTTTAGAGATAATAGTTTCTTATGCAGTAAGAATTGACTTGAATTAGTTCATGTCTCGAGATTCTTGACTGGCATTAGAAAGCCCTATTAGGTATTTGTTTATCTAGTAATGACGTTTCTAAGCTTTAATTACCTTTAGAGGTAATGTGTCTGACACAATTTGCTAATCAGTTATTTACAATTGTTGTGAATAGTTGAATGCAAATAGTAAAGCTAAAGAAAGGAGATGCGTATATTTTTGTATAGAAAATATGATTTTCACAATACTACAACTATAGGTATTGGATACCAGATCTCCCATCTAGTTATTTGAAATATTGGTTAACGATTGTTTTGATATTTGATATCAGAACTTGCGACTATTGGATAGTCACTTGTTCTTTATAAATAATTGTTACATATTTTATAATAACTAGTAGTGTCATTGATGTAGAGATAAACATTAAGAAAAATTATTCGGAAAAGTAAATAATTTAGAACGGTGCTTTATGAGTTTAATCACTTAAGCATTGAATGCTTGTTCCGTATGGTAAAGGATGGTTTGATACTAGATCAGACCACATATCCTTATCCATTTAATGAATATTGTATTCAGGAAGGTGATTAAGATCTCATTTAACCAATGATTGTCATTGGACCACCAAATTTATTTAAACTGATACATTTGATGTATGTAGTTTAATAAATAATAAATTGCTTAAGGTAGTTTTCTATACTTCGTAACTTAGTTGATGAATTGTCATAACTTAGTTATGTGTTTCTGAAGGAACACATATTGAAAGTCTTGAAAGTATCAAGTACTTTCAATCCGTTCTGATGAAACGTAGATTGAACATTTTTGACTTGTTCAAATATATTCAATCTAAAGGTTAGAGAATTCTATCCTTAAAATTCATTACATGTCTTTGAACTGTTCAAAGATCTTTGATACGATCAAACGTTGAATTTAAAGCAATTAGTTCTAAGGTTATACAGTGAATATGATTCATATTCAATATTATTCTTCCACGATTCCATCTTGATGGAATTGAGTAGTGGGAGCAATTGAATCTTATATGATTTGATTCGTTTGATATTGAATGTTACCGAATTAGTTTCAATACTCTTGGGGTTATACTCCAGTAACACTAATTCATCTCTTTAATTAATGTTCCATTATTTTCTACAGTTGCATATATGATATGTATAGATAGAAAATTCGAATCTTGAAAAGTTTGAGATTTGAATCTTTATTTTATATAATAGTTATATAATGGAATTACTTACACCCTCGGAGGTATAAGTAAAAGTTTATCGTTTATTCTGTTTAATAGAATATTGTATTCTATTTAATAGAATATCTTTCCAACGATTCTAAGTAACAAAATCGTTTTATTACTTGGTGTGTAACATCAGATGTTAACTATTGTAGAAAAGACTTGACTTATTGAAGTCAAATGTGAGAATGATAAATTATAAATGGAACTATGTAATTAATAAGATGAAGTAACCCTTATACATCTTCCGTGCAAGTCCAATAGGATAATAGAATCATTCACGAGTATTTGATACTTGATGGTTCCGTTGTTTTCTTATTGAAGAAAAATTATCCTATGACTTTTAATGGAAGCGATATTTGATATCGATTCTGGAAGTTCACCATTGAACCTTAGATCTAAGATTGTTCATAGCTTACTATGATCAAGTTTTGAACTTGATTACGCTTTCATTATGAATTAGTTCATGATATGTGCTAATTGTTTGCACAACGGAAGCAATATGAGCTTATTAAAGGTTTGACCTTTATAGTATGACAGTGAGAAAAGTTATACTCATCAATCTATTGTAGATTCTGAGAAAACTTATCTCTAGTCACACTAATTGAACAATTAAAGATATATTGGTTAATGTTGATTATAAACTGTATATTTTAGCTAAAGAATACAAAGTGGCGTTTTTGGATGACTTATTCAGATAAGAGATCAGTTGTGATTTCCTTATTTGAAGAGTTCATTCTGAAATGGCCCTAGAGTTTGTGTTCTGCTGAGATCACAGTTTAGTGTGCTAGCTTACAGAGCCTATTGTAGACTCGGATAAGTCTTCCAGAAATATGTGTTCTCTATTTTTGATATCGTCAGATTGTCTGATCTTGTCAAAGTATAGATAATACATATGTGATTAGAAGGGTTAGTGGGAGCGTACAAATTACTTTCTAGTGTTATATATCCTGACGACATTATCATTATTATTGTAATAATGAGATGTTTGTGAGGTAAAAGATTTACCTAAGTCTTCTTTACTCCGTGAAAGCAGTGGGAGTTGTCTCTGTTATATTTGATATAAAGTTTTATATATATGATAAAACTTGGAGACTTGTGAGATACTCCTATTAGTCGTACATTAGATATGATCTAATGAAGGACATAACAAGGCTATCTGTATGACAGTTAGTATAACTGTTCGACAGTTATTGTATGTCTTATACATAGTATTCATCTTTCGTAAAGGATGATTCCTTTTTCGAAAGAAATATTGATTAGAATGTCTAAACAATATTATGTATCATTTGATGATGACATAATGAATACTTTATTATGTGCGATTATCGATGTCGATTTAATCGTAATTGTTACGAGTTATTTTGACATCCTATAGACCATATGATGGATCTTGAAACACGTTCTTTGTGATCTTTGAGATATTAAGAACGAGTTTCTAATTCATGGAGAATATAATCTGCAACCATTAGGGTCATATTAGTTTTGAGACTAATTATGACGTTAGACAGTCTACGTCATAAAGAGTCAGAAAAGATGCAGTGGGAGTGTCACGAAGGATTCTACTATTTAGTGGAATCAAATGCAACTTTTGAAGTATTGACTTTTGAAGTTGCATAGTGACCTCATAAAATAGAAGTTATGTATTGTTATTGTGCTTGCGGTTGTCTTCATAGTATTTTGGATTTGATCCCTAAATACTTGGACAACTCAGAAGCTATAGCATAATACTGAAGTAGCATCAGAGTCATATTAATGTATAATTTAGATTCTACAAAATATGAATGATGCTGACTATGGGAAACAATGGAGTTTGTTTGACAAACTCAATATGTTATAGCGGACTTGTTTCTTGTTGCCTTCCTCTTAAGTGCTGGTGAGCTTTTGAGGGCCATGTGCATACGATGCACATTGAGACGAGTATATGATACCGTGGATTGGCACTAGAGCAAGTGGGAGAAATTGTTGGGGTTGGTGCTCAGAGCGCCAATCCGGACCGTATTTATGTATGATTCATGAATACGAACATCCCTTTTTCCCATAATACTACTTACTTAATGGTTGCACCTCTTGTTCTTATATACGTATTCGATCTGATTACGATTAGATTGAAACTAAATATGGTTTAGTGATATGTATATATTAGACAAAGGCCCGATAATATATAAAGCAGTACACAGTTACAAAGTTAGTTTGTAATTGACATTGGGAAGTGTAACTGCTATATGTATATTATCAAACATAGTTCCTGGTCAAGATTTGCTAACACGGGTCGGTTAGTCAAATCCGTTGAGACCAGTACATGTCGTATATCGAGACTTGGTCCGATGGTTTATCCCAATGAACCATGAGTCTATGGAGACTCGTATAGACGTGTAGGTGTTTATAGTGGATAAACACTGAACGGCTCACCGAAGATTCTTAATGGATGGTACGCCAACGTCAATAAGAATCTTCTTGGGTTGAGTAGCATAGTGGTCCTTGACTTGAGACACCACTGTGGATGTATGAGACATCCTCACACTTAGATGGCAGTCACGTCACCGATCTATTTAGATCAGACCTCCGCCTGTTCGTTGGGTGTGGATCGATCCTCAGGATATCCTGTGTGTGTCAAGATAGGATCCGTCAGTTCTGTGTACAGAGCATAGGTAGTCCATATATTATTAGCAGTCTGTTAAATCTGTGGCCACAGTATACATCGGAAGTAAGTTCCGAGTGTTATTTAAAGATTACTTCGGAAGTCAGTTCCGAGTGTTATTTAGAGATTGCTAATAGATACGTCGACGAGATAATACCTATAGAGATTTGACGTTTACATCTATATCTCTGGGATTATCTGGATACCTGTGACGGAGGGATTATACGTATGCAATGACCTCGACCTGTATGATTCAGCGAGATTATCCGTGGTCGTCATAATCTACGGGTGGATAGATTATGCACATGAAATTGGATTTCATGACGGATATACCTGAATCTAGAGAGTCTCAAATAATGAAACATACTCGTAGAGCACTAGAGCAACATTAATAAATAATATTGATTATTTATAAAGTCGTTTAAAGGTTAAACGCAAGATACGTGCTAAAGTGACTAGATAGTCATTTGCTTAATTTTTGTGTATTTACATTTAATACTTGATTAATTTAAATACACATTAATTAATAGTCAAAATGAGTTATTTGACTTATATCCTAAAGGAATATATGTTTTTAATATTTAATGTAAATATTATACATATATTTAATATTTGTATTTGATTAATTAATTAATTATTTAATTGTTAAATGATTAAATTAATTAAAATATAAATATTTTATATTAGGATATATTAAGTAAATGATGTTAGTTGCTTTTGTTGACTTAGATAAATATCTAATAAAGGTGTTTAGAAGATATTTATGCAAGTTGATGACATTAAAGTGAAATGAAAATTGAAATTACAAAACTTGGTTTTCATTAGGTGAATTTCGGCCAAGGCCTTTATTGTAAAGGTATATATTGATTTTCATTTCATGATACACTTAACCTAACACACTTTATCAAATAAACTCCATTGAAGGAAGCTAAAGGAAGTTGGTGAAGAAGAAAGGCTAAAAACATCAAAAGCTTGGATTTTTAGTAAGTTTCTTGAACTTACTATTAGTAAGGAATTTGTTCCTTAGGTTCTAGGCTTTAATATATGATATTCTTAGGATGTTTCTTTCTTTGTTCCTTGTGGTTTTCATTGATGGAAGTTTTGGTGAAGTGTGATGCATGTATGATGAAGAAAGTGGATGACTATTGTAGTGATTAACTTTCTTATAAGGTTTTGGAAACCATGTTGCTAATCTAGAGTTGTTGACCCACTCTTAAATGACCTAGATTTGATCTTGAGTTGTTTCATTGTGTTGAGACTTTGATTGGATGGAAGAAAGATGATTGAAGTGTTGAATTTAACCAATTTGGTCTAATTTGTCCAATTTGAGGAAATTGAAAAATTAGGGTTCTTGACCAATTCCAAATTTGGGCATTTTCATATATGTTGTGTATTTGTGTGTGTATATGATGCATATAAAGTTTCATGTACATTGGATTACATCTTGATGTGTTTTGATGCATGAAATGACAAAGTGCACAAAATGGTCAAATTGGTGCATTCGGCCAAATGGGAAAATTTGGGGATTTGGTTGCTTTTGGTGTTTTGATGTTTTGAACATGCTAAGTTCATCTTAGAAATGATTTAGAATCATTCAAAATTGATTAGATCAATTCCGGACTAAAATGGACAAAATACTAAAGTAAGGGTAATTTGGTAAATTCACTTGAATTTGATTCATTTGAATTTTGGTTTCATAATTTGATTATTGAGTAATTAAATAAATATGTGTATTTAATTAATCCAGAAAAAGTTTTGAAATCGGAAGATACGATCTTCCGCCGCTTCCGCTGCGTTACCGGATTCTGCCCCTAAAAACCCTTACAGTACAAACGTAATACTAGGTACTTACGTGTTCGGATAGTCCGACGACCGTATTTACTGCCAACATATCCGGGGATCTCATGGGTCGCTTCCCGAAGATTCACCGATGACGTATGACTCGCACTTTAATTAATCTGCGATTAATGAGATGAGAGAGAAAATTAATCTATGATTAATTGCGGAGATATTTTATCTCGGATAAAATATCATTTTAAAGAGAAAGAACGATTAATTTGGAATTAATCGATAAAATAATATATTCGATATATTATACGAAATTAGATTTCGACGCGGAATTGAAATTAGATTTTAATTCAGGCGAACGAGTTAATTTAGAATTAATTCGTTAGCGACGTGAATAGTGATTTCGCTAGGCATAATCATTTAATTACGTCACAACGGAAAATTCGTTAATTTGGAATTAGCGAACCCGAGCCTGAGAGTGTTTGCGAGCGCTTTCGCATTTTTAATTCGAGTGCGGAGCGCAAGTCACATCAAGCATCAAATCGCTAGTCGCATCAAGCGTCAAATCATTAATCACTTTGAGTGATGTGACAACTTGTCACTTGATTTGATTGATTGATGGATTGATGCAGTGGTTGTCAAGCCTTTATTGTTTGACTTTTTGAAAGCAAATAAATTGGCAAATAAATTTATTAATTGGGCAAGTGTATTAGATACACAATTCCCTTCACCAACCTATCGATCTCTCTCTCTTTTTCATTTTGGATCCAAAAACTCCTTCTTATCTCACACGGTCTAGGACCGAATTTGTTCTTCTGTTTTTCTGGTTCTGCCGAAACACAAGGAGAAGCAAATGATTTTTGTGGCAAAAATCATGAGTGCTAACACATTGAGTTATCTTACGGTGATAGGGAAGTAATTTCGTGAGCTTGGAATCCATTTTGTAAGCTTGGAGCTTGAAGATTTCTTGGAGGACCAAAGCCGATTTTGGGACATCAAAACCAGTCCACTGCCGAGCTTCATGGAGGAGGGCAGAAAATTTTCGTTGTCCACCGCGTCGCTCAACCGATCATTGTGAGTATTCCGCAACTTCCTTGAATGTATTCACTTTGTATTTTCATTGCTTGAAATGATCTTGGGATGCTTAGAGAATTCCAACACTTTCACCATTATTTTTCTTGGTATTATGTGAGGATTGGTTATTTGTAGTAACAGTTTTCCATTTCTTTTTGCATTGTTGGTCGAAGGCTGAAGATATCAGTCATACGAGCTGTAAAAAGGTTTATAAATTATGCGCATCAGTTTTGCATGGATGCTTGATGTTATTGTACTCTATATTAAATTATTATCTCATTTAGTTCAATAAAACACGTGTCACTTTATCAAACTAAATAAAATACGTCTTTCTTTATTTTTTGACGTCCATGTCAATTTGAATCTTTTTCTATTTTATTTAACATATGACAACATAATTTATTCATGTCTGAACCATCTCAACTCAACTCCAAACCTCTATAATGAATAAATCAAATCAGTACAAGAATCATGAACAAATAGGATCCAAGTGTGCTCAAGTTTGGATCATGCTTGCACTTGTCCCAGGTTTGGAGTGCAATAAAACACGTCTCTTTATCAAACTAAATAAAACACGTCTTTCTTTATCTTTTTATCAATTTTGAATCTTTTTCTATTTTATTTAACATATGACAACATAATTTATTCATGTCTGAACCATCCCAACTCAACTCCAAACCTCATTAATGAATAAATCAAATCAGTACAAGAATCATGAACAAAGAAAATCCAAGTGTGCTCAAGTTTGGATCATCCTTGCACTTGTCCCAGGATGTTTCAAACTGCTCAACTTTTCATCTGAGAAAAAAAAGGCAGCTTACTCGATGAATAAAAATACAGATTTTTTTAATTTTTTTTTTTTTGCATGATTACTACAGATATGATAGAAACAACACGATTCTTACCGTTGTAGAAAAATTCCTTGAACTTTTAAAACTCAAAATTTTAAATAGTAAAATAGTAAAATAAAAGTCATAAAATTGAAAGAGATGGTGCATCATTCTCCCCAAATAGTACTTTTCACTTTCATCATCATCGGTATGCATATGCCTAGAATGAGCTAATAAAACAAGAACAGCGGCACTGAAAAGTAAATCAATAAATTTGAGCCATGCTTTTTTTTTTTTTTTTTTTTTTTTTTTTTTTTTTTCTCTCTCTCGGATAAAGTAAGTATATTAATTAAAATGTACAAAAGCAAAGCGGCATACCCCGGATAATTAGAGAGGACAAGCCCTCATAGCAGAAGAGCTAGCCAAAAGGCTACAAACAAGACCATCAGAAGATGTCATCGGGTAGGTGCCAGGGGATGTGAAGCCATTTATTATCATAAGATGGATTCACCCTCCGCAATAAACTAGCACGAGTCCGAACAGAAAATACAAAGTTAGTGAGAAAAAAACTGAAGGGGCGAGGAGGCTCATCATGAGTGCTAGTATTCCTCTCCCTCCAGATGTAGTAGACTGAAGCTGCAAACGAAAGCTGAACAAGAAGATGACATATGGAGCCGTCGGTGTACTGATACATCCACTTAACAGTCTGCATCCAAACCCGAGGACTCCAATCTAACCCACACATGGCCAACACAGTCGTCCAAACCCGCGAAGAGAAGGAGCATTGGAAGAAAAGGTGATCAACGTCCTCCCCCGAACAACCACAAAGGACACATCTCGAGCAAGCATAAATACTGAAACTCATCAGTCGATCCTGAGTACAAAGGTCACCATTAATAGTCAACCAGAGCAGAAAGAAATGGCTCGGAATAGCCTTACAAAACCAAACAACCTGATACCAATGCACCAAAGTGCCCCTCGTCCTCATAGCATTCCAAGCATTACTCACTGAAAACATACCTCTACCATCATCCTCCCAAACCAACTCATCCTCCCTTATACTAGAAGGATCCGACGGAAGGGACCGAGCCAACTCAACAAGGGCAGCAGATCTAGCCGGAGGCCAACACCAAGAAAAGTCTGTGATAATAGTAGCTATTGTGGCCATCCTATCCAAGCCAGAGTCATAAATGACCCTCTCACCCATAGTCTCCACAATCGGACCCAGCGGATGCCAGTAATCAAACCACAGCAAAGCCTTCTCACCGTTCCCAATCCTAAATCTCATCCTCCGACGAGCCCAAGATCGAAGCTCCAAAATCTTCCGCCAACTCCACGAACAATCTCCAGGACACGACACCTCCCAAAATCTATGCCCACGCAGTAGGTAAGACTGAAACCAATTCGACTAAGAGGATACATGACCAGAGAAAAGAAACCATAAATGCTTAACAATGGCCGCTCGATTCCAAGTTTCCAAACTCGTAATCCCCAAACCTCTTTTTTCCAGAGGTAAACAAACTCTACACCAAGCCACATTCGCCTCTGAGGAAGTAAACTCACAACCCTCCCACAGGAAAGATCTGAGAGTCGACTCCACCTTTCTAATAACAGACTTAGGAAGAATGAACAAAGAGGACCAATAAACTTGAATGGAGAGCAAAACCAACTTGATGAGCTGAAGCCGCCCCGAAAATGAAAGAAACCTACTACTCCAACTCTTGGCACGCCCGATAATACGCTCAACAAGGGAAACACAGTCTGAGGCTCGAAGCTTAGAAGAAATCAAGGGAACTCCCAAATACCTCACTGGAAGCACACCCTCTTGGAAACAAACTATGAAGCAACTTATCCTTAAGAGTATGGGAAATAACGGAGGAAAAAAGATGACTCTTTGCTGGATTCGAAACCAAACAAGATAAAACCATAAACTGCCAAAGACTATCCCTTATCAAAGAGACCGATGAAGCATCCGCCTTACAAAAAATCACCAGGTCATCTGCAAAACAAAGATGTGTGAGACGGTCCTTTGAACAGCGCCAATGAAACTTGAAACCCTGATCATGAGCCATATTCCGATGTAAACCCGTGAGAACTTCCATAGCCAAAACAAAAATATAAGGAGATATAGGATCACTCTGATGCAAACCACGACCCCTAGGAAAAAACCATTAAGCTTTCCATTGATAGAAACTGAGAACATAGTAGACGTCATGCACTCCCAAATCCAACCCACCATTCTCTCTAAAAACCCAATAGTCCTCAAAACCTCAACCGTAAAATCCCAATGAACAGTATCATAAGCCTTCATCAAATCAATCTTAAGAGCACATCTCGGGATCCCGCCACTCCGATGATAATTCCTCACCAGTTCCTGGCACAATAAAATGTTGTCTCTAATATGCCGCCCCGAAACAAAAGTAGATTGATTAGTACTGACCATTAAAGGAAGAAAAATCTTGATATGATCCGTAATAAGCTTGGCAATACACTTATAAATAGTGGTACAGCAAGAAATATATCGAAAGTCCTTAACTTGAGAGGGGTTAGTAATCTTCGGGATCAGAGCAATAGACGTAGCATTAACCTGCTTCAAGAGTCTCCACGAACAAAAGAAAGAATGAATAACACGATGGACATCATCACCCACAATACTACAAGCCTAACCGGAAATAAACCTGTCCGCACCAGTAGCCTTATTATCCTTCAGAGAAAACAAAACAGTCTTAATCTCTTCATAAGAAACCTCATGAGCAATAATCTCCCTCTGCTCATCAGACACATACTTAGTAATAGCGGAATTAAGAATATCTCTATCAAAATCCTGCAGACTAGGCTGAGGCCCCAAAAGAGTCTCATAAAAAGACACAATCTCCTCCCTCACCAAAACATCATCCTCCAAACGAGTCCCATCCTCTTTAGAAACATAAGTAATCTTTTTGCGACGATAATGATGCTTCATAGCATGGAAAAAGAACTTCGTATTCTGATCCCCTGGAGCCACTGAACACGAGATTTCTGTCTAACTAAACCCTCCTCAGCCCGACTAAGGTCACCATACCATAAAGATAATCTCGCCTCTTCTTCTAATAGAATAGAGTAACTAAGGTTATTCTGTAAGACACCTTGCACCCTCTCCAACTCCCTCATAACCTCCAAAGCCCTACTTGAAAGATTAGAAAATTGCTCAACATTAAACTTCTTCAGTGCCATCTTCATACTTTTCAACTTACGACACAAGCGGAACATCAGGGTACCACAAATATCAATATCCCAAGCCCTAGCCACAAAAATAAGGAAATTTGGATGATCAGCCCAAAAATCAAAGAATTTGAAAGAAATTTTCCTCTTAGGGAGCTCAGCAAGCTTGACAACCATAGAAGAATGGTCTGAAATCTGAGGAGGAAGAAACCTAACAAACGAACCCGGAAAGAGACACTCCCAATAGGAATTAGCAACAACACGATCTAGCTTCCGCCAAATAGGAGAACGAACCTGCTTATTAAACCACGTAAAGCGACAACCAGAAAATCGAAGATCATCCAAACCAGCCCGGCCTAAGCAACAACCCAAGTCTTCCTTCCAAGAAGGCCACGAAAAAGAACCGCCACTATGCTCAAGAGTAGAATGAATAGCATTGATATCACCCATAACTAACCACAGAGAAGCATCAAAATCACTACCACTAGCAAGCAAATCAGGCCAAAGCTCCCGACGCCTCTCATAATCACACTCACCATAGACCACATAAACCATACAACTCTAGAGAGAAGAAACATGTGAAACACGAAAGTGTATAGCTTGAGGAGAAGAACTAAAAATGCTCACATCAACATCACTAGGATTCCAACACACCCAAATTCGACCAAACGGAAGAGCATCAGGATGGTAAAAAAACTTCCACGAAGGATTAATAGCTCGAGAAACACTCACAAAATTAATATCCTTCACCTTAGTTTCAACTAAACCGCACAAAGAAAGTTTCTCATCACGAAAGAAACTCCTAACTTCAGCTTGTTTCTGTTGAGGTTATCTAAGCATCCCAATATCATATTAAACAATGAAAATATATGTGAATACATCAAGAATTACGGCGGAAACATACTTACATTGAGTGGATTGGATGCGACAAAGAATAAAAACTCCTTGGCTCATTTGAGCTCTCGGCAATGGGGCAGTTTTGTGTCCTTAAAAATTCGGCCAACCTCCATGGATGTCCTCCATTGATGCTCCAACCTCCAAGCTTTCAATGATGATTCCATGCTCATGAAATTAGTTCCCTATCACCTTGGTATATACTCTTTTGAGTGCTAGCTCTTGATGATTTTTGCCATAAAAATCACCATATTCATCCTTGTTATTTTCGGCCTTGCCAAACAATGGAGAAGAAGAATTGGTTCAAAACCGAGAGAAGGAGAGGAGGAAGAAAGGGCTCCAAAACCGTGAGCCATTACAAGAGAGAGAGAAAATGTGTTAGGTTAAAATTTATTTCCAAAATCAATAATAACATATACCAAAAATTTGTAAAATGGCTTTTCAAAAAGTCAACAAATTTTGGTGGCAAAAAAATGCATTAAATGCATTCAACAACCCATATCAAATATTCATATCACAAGTGACTTCACATCACATCACTCAAAGTGACAAGTGATTTGACGCTTGTTGTGACTAGCGATTTGACATTTGATGTGACTTGTGGGCTGCGCTTAAGTTCGCAATGCGAGTGCGCCCGAAAACACTCTCGGGCTCGGGTTCGCTAATTCCAAATTAACGAATTTTTCGTTTGGACGTAATTAAATAATTATGCCTAGCAAAAATCACTATTCACGTCGCTAAAGAATTAATTCTAAATTAACTCGTTCGCCCGAATTAAAATCTAATTTCAATTCTGCGTCGAAATCCAATTTCGTAAAATATATCGAACATATTATTTTATTGATTAATTCCAAATTAATCGTTCTCTCTATTTATTAATATTTTATCCCAGATAAAATATCTCCGTAATTAATCTCAGATTAATTTTCTCTCTCTACTAATTAATCCTAGATTAATAAAGTGCGAGTCATACGTCATCGGTGAATCTTCGGGAAGCGACCCATGAGATCCCTGGATATGTTGGCAGTAAATTCGGTCGTCGGACTATCCGAACACGTAAGTACCTAGTACTACGCTTCTACCGATTTACAAGACAAGGTTGGCTTCTAGCAAAGCGCCATGCCTACCCAATTCTCCAGAAATATCCTTAGAGGAATATGTGATCTATATCAGGCGTAGTATACGTAGTATTGAGTATTTTGATCCAGTATCGGATGTCACGTGCAAGGCCTGGGGCTGGAAATGTGTATGCCCCGTACGAAGCACATATCGGATCTCTGGTAACTAATCTCTATAATCGGATAATCATGACCTAGTCATATTATCCCGATGACTGCAGTACATAAGAGAACAAGTTTTGTATCCTACGTGATCATCATCTCCACTATGACTGAAGTGATACTTCCATCTCGACATCACACCCAATACACTATAATTCTCAATATACCCAGAAGAGGCGTACACAGAACCTGTTAAAGCCCTAGACGACCAAAACCAAAGTATATTGATTGTCGCAAGTATTAGCGGTGCAAGTCTCAGGTTAAGACCAAATACACCATAGTTAATTTGTACAACAACACCATGATCTGTACAAATAGTGACGCTATGGGTCATAACTGTCTAACAATCTCCCAATTGGCCTATAGCCAGTCACTCAAGTGTCCTACACCCGCACTATGTACGGTTCGCTCAAATTACTGAGAAAAGACTTTCGTCAGCAGATTTGCATGATTATCATCTGATGCGATTTATTCGATCATCACATCACCACAATGTATGATCCGAACGAATCAGATAAATAGTTGAAGTATATATCTGGATCGTTGATGAGACCATTAATTCTTTAGCCTGCGCTGAAGCTTAGCTCAGCTGCTAACAGAACTATATCTAATCTAATTAGATTTATTATCGACCCAAATGCCTTCTATTGCTGCCTCAGCTGCAACAATAACCCGCGTTTATTGTTTATTCGATTACAGTATCTTGCTTGGAAGATTTCCAGCTCATTGTTCCGTTATTCAAACAATATAGTACCGTTGTTACGACTTATAGTCTTTTTTGTCGGTTAGGAAACTTGCAACGGTGAACCCAATAACTTCAAGTTCTCCTTCTCCATAGTATAAGATAGCATCCTTAGTTCCTCTAAGATAATAATGGATGTTCTTCATATAAATCCAATGACTATCACTTGGATTGGCCTGATTGTGACTCCCGATGCTCAAAGCGTATGAGACACCAGGTCGCGTACATTTATTTCAATGTACGATTTGTCGGAGAGTGCTAACAACTTTAAATCTATCCCAGTAGATCTTTATTCCTAGAATAAAGGTTGTTTTCTCCTAAGAATTCTACGGAGAATTTTTCATGAAAGCCAAGCTTTCACCGATTGTTTTATGGAATATCATTTCCAAGAAATGATTTATCATTATTATTTAGGACTTCACTGTCAGTGCGCTCCAACTAACCTCCTTATATACACAAGAATCATTTTCGTTTTGAATTAAATCATATACCATTATGATTACATCAAAACGCTAATTCCAAGAACCTATGCTTGCTTTAATCCATCCATGGATCGAATAACTTGCAAACTTTGTTTGATTGTTTTGGTACGACAAAACCGTCAAGATGTAGTAAACATCCTCCGAAAGATTTCCGTTAAGGAAAGCGGTTTTGGCATTTAGCTGCCATATTTCATAAATGAAACATGCAGCATTAGCAAGCATTATCCAAATGGATTTACCATGGCAACATGTAAAAGGTTTCGTCGTAATCGACACAATGTTGATAACGATACCTTTTCGTTACAAGCCTAGCTTTTTACGTTGGTATGTTGCCTTCCATGTATGTCTTCCTAGAAGACTTATATAGTACCAGTAGGCACAATGCCTTGCGGTACAACAACTAGTATCCAAACTTAGTTGGTATACATGGAATCCATTTTGGACATCATCGCATTTTGCCATAATAGGGAGTCGATAGCTTGTATCACTTCCTCATGCGTAGTCAGTTGGTGTTCCTCAATAAGATTGACATCTTTATGAGGTGAGATCAGAAACCCATACCCCAGGATGTTTTCCGACTCTCTCCGACTTACGTGGTTCTTGTGTATTCGAAGATTACTGGTATAGTTTCATCATTGATGAACTATTTGTATTCCATTAAGGAATCAGTGCCTAGAATAGTATTACTCTGATTTTCATCGAGTTTTACTTTCCTCCCACTTACCACTACATATCGGTATTCCTCTTAGGAAAACCGCATGGTGAGCAACAATTACATTGTTCTCTTGTGAGATGTATAAGTACTATACTTTGGTTTCCCTAAGATAACCTACAATTTGGCACTTATCCAATTTGGTATCTAGTTTGGTATCATCCAAACATATGCCTAGCATTCCCAAATGTTCAGGAATGAGAAAACCTAGTTTCTTTCCTGTTCATATCTAATATGAAGTATGTCAAACAGATTTTTATGGAACCTTATTCTAAATAAGTTTTGCAATGTTTATGCGTATCCGTTGAAGGAAATGGTAGCTCAGAACGACTCATGATTAACCTTATCATGTCCAACAAAACTCAGTTTCTCCGTTTGGACACACCGTCAAATTGACGTGTTTTGGGAGGAGTCTTCATTGAAAGAATACTTTACTCTTTCAAGTATTTAAAAAACTTATTGCTTAAGTATTTTCATCATAGTCTAACCGTGATGGTTTAATACTTTAGCCGATCTGTTTGTCTATTTCGTGTCGAAACTTTAAAAGTTTCCGATTTCTGTTTCAAAAGAAACATATAATCATAACGTGATGCCACATCCGTAAAGGTCACAAAATATTCATATCCACCTCTAGCCTGGTTAGACATGGGCCCACTTGCTTCACTATGAACTAGGGCTAACAGATCGGTGGCACTTGCACTTTTACCAAGTAAAGGTGTCTAAGGCACTTTGCCCAATAAACTAGATTCGTAGAGATTATTTGAATGGAATCAAATTTGTCCTAGTACCCACTCTTCGAAAGTGTGGATATACGAGTCTTGTTATTTGTGTGCCAGACAACAATGCCACATTTAAGTTTCAACTGATTAAATCAGTTTGAGCTATTTGTTTGTCATGTTATATGTTTTAGATTTATTTATATTCAAAAATATAAATACTGTTATTCACATCTAATGTGTTTATCTCAATATCATATTTATATAATGAAACACTTTAGTGTTCTAGAATATAAAGGTATACCCGCAACGGGTTAAACCCTGATATAGAGATAATGTTTCTAGTCAAACTAGTTACATATTAACAATTTCCTAATTTAAGTACACACCCGAAGGGTAGTTCCTAAACTTAGGTATCTACGGTTAAAACAATGACTTTCGTCCCGTTCTCAATCCGTAGATAGATCTCAACTGAAGTCAGTATTTTGCTCTTCAGCAGATTCTGCACATCAGTACATATTTATGTACCACACTCAGTATCTAAAATCCAATTTTAATACTAGTAGCGAACATCTTTTATGACAAACATATTTGAAGTCAGAGCTTTGCCAGTTCTTCAATTCCTTCATGTCTGCCTTGTCCATACGGCAGTCACGCTTCCGTGTCCCCGTTTGCCACAATTTAGGCAGACATTTTAGGATATGTCATTTATCTTCCCAGAAGATTATAATGATTTTGCCTTTCCCCTATTCGGTACCCCAGAAGCCTTTGGCCAAGCCTTGGCCTTCCTGAATGTCGAAATAAAATGCGCCTTGCGCTTCTTGCCTTATTGCAAACTTTGGCTTTGACTCCTTGAGTATAGCCATTAACTCTCCAAGAGTTTACTATTGCAATTTAGTACTTCAAAGATCTAAATATAGATCTATGAAGATCCTTCAATTTCATTATCATACTATAAGGATCTAATCCTTAGTTCTGAATAAGAAATTAAGGAGTCTATTTGGCAAGCTTATTGGATTAAGCACTAAAGTTTTCATCACATGAATATTCCAAATATCATGCTCTATTATTTTCTTAACTCCGGGCTTAGGGCTAATATGTTATTTTATCAAATAAAGTAACTTATTAGTTTCCAGGACCATCCTGAAATTATTATTCCCAATTTGAAAATTAAAGTCGTTTAAATACATTTTCACCGAGGATTATGTCTTAAACACTAATATTTCAATTATCTCGATTCTAATAGTCCAACTATTTAATCAACGATTTTAGGTACTATTTATTATAATGATTACATAGTCCAACTATATAATCAACTATAATTTAATAGATTAAATTCAATTATATTGATTACTATAATCCAATTATAAAATAAACTATTAATTGAATAGTTTGAATACAGTCCAACTGTTTAAATTAAAACAACATTAATTATTAGTCCAACTAATATATTAATTTATTTGACGAAAAATTTGTAATGAGCACGTATGGCAAGTAACTAAACGAATATTACAAATTTAATACTTGCCTCCCACTATTTTTCGGCGAGCCTCTAACCCTCTGTTGAGTACTCGGGAAACCTTGTTTCCTAGTGGGCTAGGATCCCGTTAAATAACACACAATCTTGACTTTGGCCAACAAATTGTATGATAATTAACTAGGTAGATCTCTAAGATCAATTGGATCCCATCCAATTCCTAGATCCAGTAGGTGGACATCCAAGTCCGAAACATATATCCTATATATGCTGATATATCCAATATATTGCCTAACCTTTTTCCTCTGAATCAACTAAGCCTTGGCTTTGGCACAACAAACTTAGTGATCCCAGTTAAGCGGAACCCATTGACCATGGAAAGCTTCGTAATCAATGTCGATGAACAAGAAGTGATCTTGACTTTGGCCAACAAATCACAACTTGGACAAGACACCAATATGGAACAAAGCCTTCATGATTCAAACACATCCTCGACGGACAAAGGTCTTGACTTTGGCCAACAAACCAATGCCGGTCTTAGATCTTGAGTAAGAATCACTCAATTGAAGGAAAAACGCTTAATATTATGTAGATGGTTTTTTCGTGTGCAAATTGGCAACCAATTTATTATCTTTGTTAAGGTCTCATCATCATACACCCGTAAACATGCATTCTAAACACATAATAAGGCGCATATAAATAAAATAATAATGATATGCGGATGGATACTTAACACATTATTCCTAGAACAAATCTCTCCCTTTCATCTCTCCCGCTAGCACAAGTATTGCTTCTACCCGTTACATAACACTTCTAAAGAAACCTCATTTACATTGAGGGGAATATGTGAGAAGAGAAATACAAAGAGTAAAGAGGTAATAGGCTGGACACGCAGGTCCAATTAATAAATTCTAAATTTATTACAACAATTTCCAAAATTGCCCCACCCATCTAATATCCATCCGATATACATTATTCATGCATCAAACCATGTATTCACACAAGCATGTTATCAATCAATCTAATCCAATTAATTAATCTGATAATAATGACCATCCAATGTTCAAACAACGATTTGATTTTGCGCGAGTCCAACTCGTTTTGTGAATAAGTACTCAAAGTACGAATTCTTGAATTATATTAAACTACAAAATTAAATCCAATTTAATATGTATTTAATACTAATTCACTATTTGATTCCAAATTAAATATTACACTTTATTAACGAACCTTAGTGACTTATATTCTAAATCTAACCGTTACGGGTCTCAAAGCCCGATTAACATCCAATGTTAATTTAATTAAAGTCCAATGGGCTTTCAATTAATTTCATAAGGCATGGACTTTTGGTCAACTTGGGTCAGACCCAAAGACTAAAGCCCATTTAAAGGAATCACACCTTATGTGCCTAGAAACCAATTTAGGCCCATTAGGCCCAATTAAAATATTAAGGTCCATTAGTCATAATTGGACTTTATGGAAATGGTTTTGGGCCCATTGGATCCAACCAATTTAGCCTAAACCCATCTTGGTACAACCAAACCTATTTAAGCCCAATTACAATTTTACAAGAGCCCAATTCCAAATTTGGCCCAACATAATTAAATTTCAAAATTCCAATTTCACAATTTAATTACTCCAAGTTTATAGCCATAATTAATCACCCAAATTAATATTTCCAAAAGACAAATTTGTACAATTAATTATGTTCATTACATCAAAACATGTCCACACATTTTAATCAAAAATCAAACCCATTTCATGCTAGTAAGCTCTCGGCATTTTGGGATTTTAATATCCAATTCGGTTTCAATCCAATTGAATCCCACATCAACATTACCCAATGTTTTCCAACTCATCCAATGATCAAAAACACAAAAAATACCAAGACATTAGGGTATGTTCATATTCGGCCAAGCCTAAAAAATTGGGGAAAAATGATCCAATCAAATTTCATGAAATTGATCATGCACAACTTCAATTAAACATCAGTTAAGCATACTCAATCAAACAATTTCATCAATTCATGCTCAAATTGATTTTACCCAATTTTAACCCTAATATATTTTCATGCTCAATAAGGCTTATAGATACCATTGTTGAGTTTTCTAAGCATCCCAAGATCATATTAAGCAATGAAAATACATGTGAATACATCAATAAGTACGGCGGAAACATACTTACATTGAGTGGATTGGATGCGACGAAGAACAAAAAATTCTTGGCTCCTTTGAGCTCTCGGCAATGGGGCAGTTTTGTGTCCTCAAATATTCGGCCAACCTCCATGGATGTCCTCCATTGATGCTCCAAGCTCCAAGCTTTCAATGATGATTTCATGCTCATGAAATTAGTTCCCTATCACCTTGGTATATAATCTTTTGAGTGCTAGCTCTTGATGATTTTTGCCACAAAAATCACCATCTTCATCCTTGTTATTTTCGGCCTTTCCAAACAATGGAGAAGAAGAATTAGTTCAAACCCGAGAGAGGGAGAAGAGGAAAAGAAAGGGCTCCAAAACCGTGAGCCGTACAAGAGAGAGAGAAAATGTGTTAGGTTAAAATTGATTTCCAAATCAATAATACATATACCAAAAATTTGTAAAATGGCTTTTCAAAAAGTCAACAAATTTTGGTGGCAAAAAAATGCATTAAATGCATTCAACAACCCACATCAACTATTTACATCACAAGTGACTTCACATCACATCACTCAAGTGAAAAATGATTTGACGCTTGATGTGACTAGCGATTTGACGCTTGATGTGACTTGTGGGCTGCACTTAAGTTCGTAATGCGAGTGCGCCCGCAAACACTCTCGGGCTCGGGTTCGCTAATTCCAAATTAACGAATTTTCCGTTGCGACGTAATAAAATAATTATGCCTAGAAACATCACTATTCATGTCGCTAACGAATTAATTCTAAATAACTCGTTTGCCCGAATTAAAATCTAATTTCAATTCTGCGTCGAAATCCAATTTCGTATAATATATCGAATATAATATTTTATCGATTATTCCAAATTAATTGTTCTCTCTATTCATTAATATTTTATCCCAGATAAAATATCTCCGTATTAATCCCAGATTAATGTTTCTCTCTCTCTACTAATTAATCCCAGATTAATAAAGTGTGAGTCATACGTCATCGATGAATCTTTGGGAAGCGACCCATGAGATCCCCGTATATGTTGGCAGTAAATTCGGTCGTCGGACTATCCAAACACGTAAGTAACTAGTACTACGCTCTACCGATTTACAAGACAAGGTTGGCTTCTAGCAAAGCGCCATGCCTACCCAATTCTCCAGAAATATCCTTAGAGGAATATGTGATCTATATCAGGCGTACTATACATAGTATTGCGTATTTCGATCCAGTATCGGATGTCACGTGCAAGGCCTGGGGCTGGAAATGTGGCCCCCGTACGAACACATATCGGATCTCTGGTACTAGTCTCTATAATCGGATAATCATGACCTAGTCATATTATCCCAATGACTGCAGTACATAAGAGAACAGGTTTTGTATCCTACGTGATCATCATCTCCACTATGACTGGAGTGATAATTCTATCTCGACATCACACCCAATACACTACAATTCTCAATATACCCAGAAGAGGCCTACACAGAACCTGTTAAAGCCCTGGATGACCAAAACCAAAGTATATTGATTGTCGCAAGTATTAGCGGTGCAAGTCTCAGGTTAAGACCAAATACACCTACACTTATTCAGACTTCCATAGACACATAGTCATACTACCATTGGAATTTCGAGGGGTCTATCCAGAGCGAAGCTGTTTTCCGTACCATCGGTAAAACACAACCTCCTACTACACTTGCATGAGTATCATATACCCAAATATATGAGAACTATGCTGTTATGCCCTCACAACACGCACAAGTGTAATACTAGTCTATTCCGCATTATCGATGTCCAATCTCGATAATACTACGACTAGGGATATTTAATGATTAAACCTTCGTGGATTGATACTGTCTCATATCATCTCAATCCAGGAACTAATCATAAGGACCTCCTATCATTTATACATCTTGGTGATCTAATCACAAATGATAAAAGAGCAATTTCCTTTGTCACATAGTTAATTTATACAACAACACCATGATCTGTACAAATAGTGACGCTATGGGTCAAAACTGTCCAACAGTTTCATTGGGTCATTGAGACCCCAAATATTCCAACAACTAAAAATCATTAAAAAAAACAGACAGAAATGGAGAAACCCACCGAATCAAATCATCGCCGTCTGCCCCCTCTCGAGGATTGACGTTTCTGACCCCTATTACCACTCGAGCCATTCTTAGGATTGCTACCATAATCTAGCTTCTTTTTCTCCAAAGAGTTTTTAGCCTTAACAACGAGCATGTTATCATTAGAAATGGGCGAATCACAATCGGTTACAAGCCGAATCTCAGAAAGATCCTTATTAAGCAGTGTGACAATAGGAGTGTATTCACCCTCCTCCCTCTATCCACAACCTCCACAACAACTTCCTTAGAAGTACAAACTGGCACAGAAGTAACTACCGGAACCAAATCCAAACCCCTAGAAGAGCACTCACCCAGAACAATAACCCTAACAGCGGTATCACCCCAACTCACAACCCCACTCAACTTAACAGGAGTAGCCAGAACCGCAGCCTTACCTCTCTTATTCTTAGAGACCGATATCCATTCACCCTCTTTATCCTTAATTTCCAAATCCGAAATAGCTGTAATTATAGAAGTAGTGGTGGTCTTAGGAACCCAAACCTGTGAGGGCTTACTCTCCTCCCTCCTAGGAGCATTCCTAGGGCAAGAGTTCAACGAATGACCAAAAACCTCACAAGTAGTACACTTTACAGGAACCCATTCATATTCGGCCCTAAATTTTAAACACATACCATTAGAACTTTGGAAGTCAAAGTCCTCAACCAGAGCCTCTCGAGCAACAATATCAACAAAAACCCGAGCATAACTAAGCCGTGTTGGACAATTATGACCCATAACATCACTATTTGTACAGATCATGGTGTTGTTGTACAAATTAACTATGTGACAAAGGAAATTGCCCTTTTATCATTTGTAATTAGATTACCTAGATGTATAAATGATAGAAGGTCTATATGATTAGTTCCGAATTGAGATGGTATGAGACAGTATCAATCCACGAAGGTTTAATCATTAAACATCCCTAGTCAGAGTATTATCGAGATTGGACATAGATAATGCGTAAAAGACTAGTATTACACTTGTGCGCGTTGTGAGAGCATAACAACATAGTTCTCATATATTTGGGTTTAGGATACTTATGCAAGTGTAATAGGAGGTTGTGTTTACCGATGGTACGGGAACAGCTTCGCTCTGGATAGACCCCTCAGAATTTCATTAGTAGTATAACTATGTGTCTATGGATGTCCGAATCAGGGTAGGTGTATTTGGTCTTAACCTGAGACTTGCACCGCTAATACTTACGACAATCAATGTACGCCTCTTCTAGGTATATTGAGAATCGTAGTTTATTGGGTGTGATGTCAAGATGGAAATATCACTCCAGTCATAGTGGAGATGATGATCACGTAGGATACGGATCCGATATGTGCTTCGTACAGGGCATACACAATTCCAGCGCCAGGCCTAACACGTTACATCCGATGCTGGATCGTAATACGCAATACTACGTATACTACGCCTGAAATAGATCACATATTCCTTTAAGAATATTTCTGGAGAATTGGGTAGGCACAGTGCTTGCTAGAAGCCAACATGTCTTATAAATAGGTAAAATGTAAGTACTAGGTACGTACGTGTTCGGATGGTCCGACGACTGGATTTACTGCCAACATATCCGGGGATCTCATGGGTCGCTTCCTGAAGATTCACCGATGAAGTATGACTCACACTTTATTAATCTGAGATTTAATTAATATAAGAGAGAAAATTAATCTGGGATTAATTACGGAGATATTTTATCTAGGATAAAATACTATTTAAAGAGAGAGAACGATTAATTTGGAATTAATCGATAAAATAATATATTCGATATATTATACGAAATTAGATTTCGACGCAGAATTAAAATTAGATTTAATTCGGGCGAACGAGTTAATTTGGAATTAATTATTTAGCGACGTGAATAGTAATTTTGCTAGGCATAAATTTAATTAAATTGATTTAATTACGTCCCAACGGAAAATTCATTAATTCGGAATTAGCGAACCCGAGCCCAGGAGTGTTTGCGGGCCCACTCGCATTTCGAATCAATTGCGGCCCACAAGTCACATCAAACGTCAAATCACTAGTCAATCAAGTGATGGAAGTCACATCACTTTGAGTGAAGTGATGCTTGTCATCATTGATTGATGTGAATAGTTGATGGGGGTGGTTGAAGACTTAAAGGTCTTGTACCAAAATTTAAATTTTGGAAAAGTGGTAATTGTTTGTGGTATTGGTTTTTGGAAATCAAATAAACCAAAAATATAACACATTTTTCTCTTCCCTCTTCTCTCTCCCTTACACGGTTTTGGAACCCATCTTTTTTCCCTCTCTCTATCTCGGCTTTTGAAGCAAATTTCCTCTCTATTTCTCTCTCAAACCGAGAGCAAGAAGAAGAAGATGGAAGATTTGTGGCAAATTTTCCAATGCTAGCACATGAAGAGTCATCCAAAGGTGATAGGGAAATCTATTCCTGAGCATGGAATTGTTGGATAATTATGAGCCATAGCGTCACTATTTGTACAGATCATGGTGTTGTTGTAAAAATTAACTATGTGACAAAGGAGATTGCGTTCTTATCATTTGTGATTAGATCACCTTAGACGTATAAATGATGAGAGGTCTCTATGATTTGTTCCTGGACTAAGAATGATATGAGACAGTATCAGTCCACGAAGGATAAATCATTAAATATCCCTAGTCAGAGTATTATCGAGATTGGACATCGATAAATACATAAAAGACTAGTATTACACTTGTGCGCGTTTGTGAGAGCACAACGGCATAGTTCTCATATATTTGGGTATAGGATACTCATGCAAGTGCAATAGGAGGTTGTGTTTCACCGATGGTACGGGAAACAGCTTCGCTCTGGATAGACCCCATCGGAATCCCATTGGTAGTATGACTATGTGTCTATGGGAGTCCGACATCAGGGTAGGTGTATTTGGTCTTAACCTGAGACTTGCACCGCTAATGCTTACGACAATCGATATACTTGAGTTGAGGTCGTCCAGGGCTGTAACAGGTCCTGCGTACGCCGATACTGGGTATATTGAGAATCGTAGAGTATTGGGTGTGATGTCAAGACAGAAGTATCACTCTAGTCATAGTGGAGATGATGTCACGTAGGATACGTTATTAGTGCTCTTAAGTGCTGCGCGGCCATCGGGATATTATGACTAGGTCATAAATATCCGATTATAGAGACTAGTTACCAGACATCCGACAAGTGCTTCGTACGGGGCAGACACAACTCCAGCCACAGGCCTAGCACGTGACCGTCCGATACTGGATCGATATACACGATACGATGTATACTATGCCTGATACAGATCTATATATTCCTGTAAGAATATTTCTGGAGAATTGGGTAGGCATGGCGCTTTGCTAGAAGCCAACCTTGTCTTGTGAATCGGTAAAACGTAGTACTTGGTACTTACGTGTTCGGATAGTTCGACGACCGTATTTACTGCCAACATATCCGGGGATCTCATGGGTCGCTTCCTAATGATTCACCGATGACGTATGACTCGCACATTTATTAATCTGGGATTAATTTGATGAGAGAGAAAATTAATCTGGGATTAATAACAGAGATATTTTATTTAGAATAAAATATCGTCTAAAGAGAGAAAATGATTAATTTGGAATTAATCTGGTAAATTAATATATTCGATATATTAAACGAAATTGGATTTCGACGCGGAATTAAATTGGATTTTAATTCGGGCGAACGAGTTAATTTAGAATTAATTCGTTAGCGACGTGAATAGTGGATTCGCTAGGCGTAATCATTTAATTACGACGCAACGGAAAATTCACTAATTAGGAATTAGCGAACCCGAGCCCGAGAGTGATTGCGAGCGCATTCGTATTTCAAATTCGAGTGCGGCAACGCAAGTCACATCAAGCGTCAAATCAAACGTCACTTTGAGTGATGTGATTGATTGATTGAAAGACTACATGTCACTTAGATAAAGTGAAATGAATAGTTGATGTGTGTTGTTGGAATAGTGTTGGTGGTTGGAAAGTTTAAAGCTTTGACTTTTGAAAGCCAAATATTGTGTAAATACCTTTAATATATTTTGGAAAATATATAAGGTAATTATTATTACACTTTCCAAACACTTAACACATTTTTCTTCCTCTCTCCACTCTCTCTCAAATTCACGCCCCACTGGTTTCTTCATTTTGCCGTGAGCTTTAGGGAAGCAATGTGCCTTGATTTTGTGGCAAAACCAAGCGGAGCTAGCACTCCGAGAGACTTGCGAAGGTGATAGGGAAACTCACCCACGAGCCGGGAATCAAACGACGAAGATTCGAAGCTCAAAAAGTGAACCAAAACTGAAAAAAACGTGAGGCAGTGGACTGGTCAATGCAGTGGCGTTTTTGCAGGTGGAAATCAATTTTGTTCTTCATCAAATCATCTCAACCGATCGATGTGAGTAATCTGCAACTTCTTCGATTTGTTTTCACACATTTATCATGCTTGTTTGATGATCTTGGGACCTAGAATAAAACAACAATGGTATCAGAGCCTAGGTTCAAGCATGAAATTTTTAGGGCTTAAAATTGGGTAAATTGATTTTGAGCATGATTTAGTTAAATTGTTTCATTGAGCATGTTTAAATGATGTTTAATTTAATATTGATTGGATCAATTTGTTGAAATTATGATTGGGTCAAATTTCCCCAAATATATGTGTTGGCCGAATATGTAAAGAATTTTGGAAATTTGGAATTTTTTGATTTTGATTCATTGGATGAATTAGAATGATGTTGGATAATGTTAATTTGAAATTAATTGGATTCATTTTTGAATTGAACAAAAATCCCCAATTCCTTCATGTTGGCCGAATGTGTATAAGCCCTATTAGTCTTGGAATTTTGATTTTTGGACATTGGATGTGTATGAAATCATTCGGGATATTAATTCGATGTCGATTGTGGAATTAATTGGATTGAATTCAAATCGGACAAAATTATCTCCCTTGGCCGAGACTTTAAACATGTAATTGGGTTTTATTTTTCATTAAATGTGTTGGACATGTGATAATGAAATTGAACATGATTAATTAGACAAATTAATGTTTTGGAAATATTGAATTTGGTAATTGATTATGTTATACAGTTTAGAATTAATTAGATTATGAAATTGGACTTATGATTTAATTAATTGGGCCCTAAATTGATTTATGGGCTAATGGGGTAATTCCCGGATTGGATTTTGGTTATTCGGTTTGACCAGAGTTGACCAAAAGTCCACGCCTTAAGAAATCAATTAAAAGCCCATTGGACTTTAATTGATTGACGTTGGACGTTAATCGGGCTTTGAGACCGTTGCGATTAAATTTGGAATTTAAGTCGTAAAAGGTTTATTAATAAAGTGTAATATTTAATTTGGAATTAAATAGTGAATTAGTATTAAATACATATTAAATTGGATTTAATGTTGTAGTTTAATTTAATTCGAGAATTCGTACTTTGAGTACTTATTCGCAAAACGAGTTTGACTCGCACAAAATCAAATCGTTGTTTGAACATTGGATGATCACTAATTATCAGATTAATTAATTTGATTAGATTGATTGATAACATGCTTGTGTGAATACATGGTTGTGATGAATGAATAATGTATATCAGATGGATATTAGTCGGGTGGGGGCAATTTTGGAAATTGTTGTAATAAATTCGATTTATTAAATTGGACCTACGTGTCCAGCCTTATCACCTCTATTCTCTTTGTATTCTCTTCTCACCTATTCCCCTCAATGTAAATGAGGTTTCTTTAGAAGTGTAGTGTAACGGGTAGAAGTAATACAAGTGCTAGCTTGAGAGAGAAAGGGAGAGATTTGATCTAGGATCAATTTGTTAAGTATCCATCCGCATTTCATTATTATTTTATTATACGGGCTTTATTATGTGTTTAGAATGCATGTTTAAGGGTGTATGATGATGAGACCTTAACAAAGATAATAAATTGGTAGCCAATTTGCACGCGAAAAACCCTCGCTCAATATTAAGCGTCTTTCCTTCCATTGAGTGATTCTTACTCAAGATCCGAGACTGCATTGGGTTGTTGGCCAAAGTCAAGCCCTTTGTCTGTCGAAGATGTGTTTGAATCACGAGAGTTTTGTTCCATATCGGTGTCTTGTCCAAGTTGTGGTTTGTTGGCCAAAGTCAAGACCACTACTTGTCCATCGACATTGATTACGAAGCTTTCCATGGTCAATGGGTTCGCGCTTGACTGGGATCATTAGGTTTGTTGTGCCAAAGCCAAGGCCTAGTTGATTCAGAGGAAATAGGTTAGGTAATACATTGGATGTATTGGCATATATAAGATATATGTTTAGGATTTGGATATCCGCCTACTGGATCTAGGAATTGGATTGGATCCAATTGATCTTTGAGATCTACCTAGTTAAATATCATACAATTTGTTGGCCAAAGTCAAGATTGTGTGATATTTAACGGGATCCTACCCCACTAGGAAACACGGTTTCCCGAGTACTCGACAGAGGGTTAGAGGCTCGCCGAAAAATAGTGGGAGGCAATAATTGGATTTGCAATATTCGTTCAATTACTCGCCATACGCGCTCAAACAAATATCACTCGTCATATAATTAAAAGTATTAGTTGGACTAATATTTAATGTTGTTTTCAATTTAAGCAGTTGGACTGTATTATAGTTGATTATATAATTGGATTATAGTAATCAATACATTTGAATTAATTAATTTCAATTTACAGTTGATTTTATAATTGGATTAATTAATTTGAGGTTAATTGATTTAAATTATATTTGATTGTATAGTTGGACTATAATAATCATTATAATAAATAGTACCTGAAATAATTGATTAAATAGTTGGACTATTGAAATTAAGAAACATTGAAAGATTAGACATTTAAATATAATCTTGGATTAAAATATTTAAATGGTTTAATTTTCAAATTGGGAATAAATTCAGGATGGTCCTGGAAATAAATAATAAGTTACTTTATTTGATAAAATAACACATTATGCCTAAGCCCAGAATTAAGCAAATAGTAGAGCATAATCTTTGGAAGATTTATGTGATGATGACTTTAGTGCTTAATTCGATATACTTGTCATAAATCTATGTTTAGATTTAAGAAGTATTAAAATTGAAATTATGATTCTTGGAGAATTAATGACTATTCTCAAGGAGATAAAGTCAAACTTTGCAATTATGTAAGTAGCACATGGCGCACCTTACTTTGATATTCTAGAAACCAAAGGCTTGGCCAAAGGCTTCTGAAATGTAGAAAAGGGTAAAGGCAAAATCATTATTATCTTCTGGGCAGATAAAAGACATATCCCAAAGTGACTGCCGTTTGGATATGGCAGACACGAAATAATTAAAGAAAGGGCAAGGCTCTGACTTTAAGAATGTTTGTCAAAATTATGTTCACTACTAGTATTGAAATTGGATTTTAAATACTTAGTGTGGTACATAAAATATATGTATTGATGTTCAAAATCTGCTGTGAGTAGGATACTGACTTCGAGCTCAGATTCATCTGCAAATCGGAAATGGGACGAAAGTCGCTGTTTCGACCGTAGATACCTAAGTTTAGGAACTACCCTTCGGGTGTGTACCTATATTAGGAAACTGTTATATAGTAACTAGTTTGACTAGGATCATTATCTCTATATCAGTGTTTAATCCGTTGCGGATAAACCTTTATATTCTAGAACACTAAAGTGTTTCATTATATAAAGATGACATTGAGATAAACACATTAGATGTGAATAACATTATTTATATTTTGAATATAAGTAAAATCTCAAACATATAAAATGACAAATAAATAGCTCATACTGATTTGATCAGAAGAGACTTATTTGTGACATTTTTGTCTAGGACACAATTGAACAAGAGTCGTATATCCACAATTTTGAAGAGTGGGTACGAGGACTGATTTGACTGTTCAAATAAAGTATACGAATCTAGTTTATAAGGTAAAGTACCTAAAACACTATTTACTTGGTAATAGTGAAAGTGCCACCGATCTGTTAGCCCTATTCATAGTGAAGTAAGTGGTCCCATATCTAGCTAGGCTAGAAGTGGATATGAATGTTTCGTGACCTCAACGGATGTAGCATCACGTTATGGTTATGTGTTTCTTTTGAAAAACTCAAATCAGAAACTTTTGAAGTTTCGACACGAAATAGATAGAAAGATCGGCTATTGTATTATACTGTCATGGTAAGACCGTAATGGAAAATACTTAAGCAATAAGTTTAATAAATACTTGAAAGAGTATAGTATTCTTTCAAATGAGGACTCCTCCCGGAACACGTCAATATACGGTGTGTCCGAACGGAGAAACCGGATTTTATTGGACATGATAAGGTTTATCAAGAGTCGCTATGAGCTACCATTTCCTTCAACGGATATGCATTAACAGTGCAAAACTTATTTAGAATAAGGTTCCATAAAAATCTGTTTGACAGAATTCATATTGGATATGAACGGGAAAGAAACAGGGTTTCACACTCCTGAAAATTTGGGAATGCAAGGCATACGTTTGGATGATACCAAACTAGAACCCAAATTGGATAAGTGCCAAATTATAGGTTATCCTAACGGAAACAATAAGTATAATACTTATACATCTCACTTGAGAACAATGAGATTGTTGCTCACCATACGGTTTTCCTTAGAGGAATACCGATATGCAGTGGTCAGTGGGAGGACAGTAAAACTCGATGAAAATCGGAGTGATACTTTTCAAGGCACAAAGTCCTTAATGGAACACAAATAGTTCATCAAGGATGACACTATACCAGTAATCTTCAAATACACAAGAACCGCGTAGATCGGAGAGAGTCAGAAAACAACCTGGGGTATGGGTTTCTGATCTCACCTCGTAAAGATGTCTATCTTTTGAGATATACCAACTGACTACGTATGAGGAAGTGATACAAGGTATCGACTCCATATTATGACAAAGTGTCATGAGTCCGAAATGGATTCCATGTATAACAACTATGTTTGGACACTAGTTGCTGTACCGTAAGGCATTGTGCCTATTTGTACTGCATAAGTCTTCAAGGAAGACATACATGGAAGGTAACATACCAATGTACAAAGCTAGGCTTGTAGTGGAAATGTATCGTTATCAACATTATGTTGATTACGGTTCAACCTTTTACCTGTTGCCACGGCAAATCCATTTGGATAATGCTTGCTGAAACTGTACATTTATGAAATGTGTCAGTTAAAGATAAAAATCGCTTTCTTTAAACGGAAACCTTTTGGAGGATGTTTATAACATCCTGACGATTTTGTCGTACTAAAACCAACAAACAAGGTTTGCGGGTTATTCGATCCATGTTTGGATTGAAGCAAGCATAAGGTTCTTGGAACCGACGTTCTGATGTAATCATAATAGTGTATGATTTGATTCAAAACAGAAATAATTCTTGTGTATATAAGGAGGTTAGTGGGAGCACTGACAATGAATGTCCTAAAATAATGATAATATATGTCATTTCTTGGAAATAATATTCCCATAAAACAATCAGGACAATCCTAGTGATAGTCACTGGATTGATGATAAGAACATACTTAGTATCTTAGACTGGGATCACTGTAGGAAGTTTCCAAACTGATAAAACAACGGTACTATACAGTTTGAATAACGGAACAGTGAGCTGGAAATCTTCCAAGCAAGATACTGTTACCGAATAAACAACAAATGCAGATTATTGCTATAGCTGAAGCAACAATAGAAGCCATTTGGGTCGATAATAAATCTAATTAGATTAGATATAGTTCTGTTAGCGGCTGAGCTAGGCATCAGCACAGGCTAAAGAATTAATGGTCTCATCAACGATCCAGATATATACTTCGATACTCATCTGATTCGTTCGGATCATACATCGTGGCGATGTGATGATCGAATAAATTACATCAGATGATAATCATGCAAATCCGCTGACGAAAGCTTTTCTCAGCAATTTGAGCCAACTGTACATAGTTCAGACACTCGAGTGACTGGCTATAGGCCAAGTGGGAGATTGTTGGATAATTATGACCCATAGCGTCACTATTTGTACAGATCATGGTGTTGTTGTACAAATTAACTATTTGACAAAAGAGATTGCGCTCTTATCATTTGTGATTAGATCACCTTAGATGTATAAATGATGAGAGGTCCATATGATTTGTTCATGGACGGAGAATGATATGAGACAATATCAGTCCACGTAGGATAAATCATTAAATATCCCTAGTCAGAGTATTATCGAGATTGGACATCGATAAATACGTAAAAGACTAGTATTACACTTGTGCGCGTTTGTGAGAGTACAACGGCATAGTTCTCATATATTTGGGTATAGGATACTCATGCAAGTGCAATAGGAGGTTGTGTTTCACCGATGGTACGGGAAACAGCTTTGCTCTGGATAGACCCCCTCGGAATCCCATTGGTAGTATGACTATGTGTCTATGGGAGTCCGACATCAGGGTAGGTGTATTTGGTTTTAACCCGAGACTTGCACCGCTAATGCTTATGACAATCGATATACTTGAGTTGAGGTCGTCCAGGGTTGTAACAGGTCATGCGTACGCCGATACTGGGTATATTGAGAATCGTAGAGTATTGGGTGTGATGTCAAGACAGAAGTATCACTCCAGTCATAATGGAGATGATGTCACGTAGGATACGGTATTAGTGCTCTTAAGTGCTGCGCGGCCATCGGGATATTATGACTAGGTCATAAATATCCGATTATAGAGACTAGTTACCAGACATCCGACAAGTGCTTCATACGGGGCAGACACAACTTCAGCCCCAGGCCTAGCACGTGACCGTCCGATACTGGATCGATATACACGATACGATGTATACTACGCCTGATACAAATCTATATATTCCTGTAAGAATATTTCCGGAGAATTGGGTAGGCATGGCGCTTTGCTAGAAGCCAACCTTGTCTTGTGAATCGGTAAAACGTAGTACTTGGTACTTACGTGTTCGGATAGTCCGACGACCGTATTTACTGCCAACATATCCGGGGATCTCATGGGTCGCTTCCCAATGATTCACCGATGACGTATGACTCGCACATTTATTAATCTGGGATTAATTTGATGAGAGAGAAAATTAATCTGGGATTAATAAAGGAGATATTTTTTCTAGGATAAAATATCGTCTAAGTAGAGAAAACGATTAATTTGGAATTAATCGGGTAAATTAATATATTCGATATATTAAACGAAATTGGATTTCGACGCGGAATTAAAATTGGATTTTAATTCGGGCGAACGAGTTAATTTAGAATTAATTCGTTAGCGACGTGAATAGTGGATTCGCTAGGCGTAATCATTTAATTACGACGCAACGGAAAATTCACTAATTAGGAATTAGCGAACCCGAGCACGAGAGTGATTGCTAGCGCATTCGTATTTCGAATTCGAGTGCGGCAACGCAAGTCACATCAAACGTCAAATCAAACGTCACTTTGAGTGATGTGATTGATTGATTGAAAGACTACATGTCACTTTGATAAAGTGAAATGAATAGTTGATGTGTGTTGTTCGAATAGTGTTGGTGGTTGGAAAGTTTAAAGCTTTGACTTTTTGAAAGCCAAATATTGTGTAAATACCTTTAATATATTTTGGAAAATTTATAAGGTAATTATTATTACACTTTCCAAACACTTAACACATTTTTCTTCCTCTCTCCACTCTCTCTCAAATTCACGCCCAAGGGGCAGTGAATAAGCTCACTGGTTTCTTCATTTTGCCGTGAGCTTTAGGGAAGCAATATGCCTTGATTTTGTGGCAAAACCAAGCGGAGCTAGCCCTCCGAGAGACTTGCGAAGGTGATAAGGAAACTCACCCACGAGCCGGGAATCAAACGACGAAGATTCGAAGCTCAAAAAGTGAACCAAAATTGAAAAAAACGTGAGGCAGTGGACTGGTCACTGCAGTGGCGTTTTTGCAGGTGGAAATCAATTTTGTTCTTCATCAAATCGTCTCAACCGATCGATGTGAGTATTCTGCAACTTCTTCGATTTGTTTTCACACATTTATCATGCTTGTTTGATGATCTTGGGACCTAGAATAAAACCAACAGGAATCACAACACAAAGCTTGGAGCTTGGAGCATCCATGGAGGTGGTGACCGAAAATCTTGGACAACAAATACAGCCCACTGCCAAGAGCTTCCAAGGAGGTGCCAAAAATTTTTGTTCCTTGCATCGCAAAATCCGATCATTGTAAGTATGATTCCGCCATACTTCTTTTGTGTATTCACACATGTTTCTTTGCTTGAAATCGATCTTGGGACTAATCTAGAAACCCAACAAGTCGTTTCCTGGATAGGGCAATATGATACGCATAGAGAGGGCATCCAACTACACTAGCCACAAAACTGAGACCCTTAGCATTCCAATACTCAAACGGTAAATTATAGAGGCGAACCCAAACTAGAACTTTGTTGATGTCCTCCTTGGTCAAAGATAAGCTTGGCTGCCAATGCTTAAGAACCAAAGACCTATTAGCCATATACCAAGGAGCTCTGTCCAGAACCACACAAGCTTCTTGAAAGCTAGCAAATTTGAACAAGAAGAAACTATTGTCCGAAGTCAGGACCTCACGCAAGCCAAACTTACCCCAAATTTTATGAGCAATAGAATAAACAACTCGAAACGGGAGCCTCTTACCCACCAAATAACCAACTAGAGTACAACACCAAAACACACTGCCTTCTTCAGCCACCTCTAAAGGAGGAATCACCTTAACCCGTCCATGAACTAAGTTACTCTAAGGAGATCCTTATAACACATTGGGCGTTCCATGTAACTAAACATCTCATTTGGCATCCTTTCAAACCTGTACAACAAGTGAATATTTACCAATTTTGGTAAGAAAAAATATGTTTGCTGGCGTCCTCGATAGTTTATATTAAATATACACATCAATGCACATACATAGTGAGAACTAACATACCATGAGATGCAGCAATTATTTTTCTGGGTATAAGAAGTAATTTTAATAAGTGATAAATATATCTATATTTACCATGGTGCTTAAATCGAGCATTATGAATATTTTGAATTATTTTCTATGTATTTTGTAAGTATGAACTCAATGGATTTAATTGGATTTCGTGAGCAAGAAATGGCGATAAATAGAGTTATTCAATAATGATTTTAGAAATTAGATTCAGTGGTGCGACACAAAGCAAACCAGTGTCGCGCCACCAGACTTGACAAGAATGTGGCTATTATACAACCAGTGACATGACACCCACTTACACAGTAATGCGCCACTAGTCCGTATTTTATAATATTTTGAGTAAGTTGTCTCATATAAGGAAAACTTCCTAATAATCCCCATATAAAACTCGATCCGTCTATAACTTAAAGTAAACGAATTTTGAGAGATGAAAACAAGGAAGAACACCTAGAACAAGGTGAAAACACCTCATTAAACTCAAGAATTGAAGATTGAAGCATAAATCTCTCATCTCGATTTTTTTTTTTTTTTAATATTTTCAATTATTATGAATCCTTACCTAGCAATAATGAATTCTATGTGTTTATTGAATATAAATAGGAATTAATTCATTAATATAGGATTGTAATGGAACCTATGTGTGTGTATATATTAATTTTAATATATTTTTGATTATATTGAATTACTTGTTTTAAGAATATTTACTATTCTCTATGCTTAATGCTTTTTATTACTTGATCACTAATAAATAGTTGTGATAAACATTGATAAACTTAGAAAAATGAAATTTTGGTTTAGTTTTGGGAATTAATAACGCTTGATCTTATTCATTAGAATAGATTTCCGTCTAGGATATACATTTACCAACATGGCATGCATAACCATAATTAGAATTAGTTCTTAATGATTTTGGCTTAGATTAATCATCATAGAATGTTAAGCATTTCTACTCGACCATCCGAATAGGCTTGTAGATAATTTTGCATTCTGGGCTAATAATCCAAATTGACTATTCAACTGTAGAGAAAGTGCATATCCATTTAAAGTGCTCGGTGAAGTTGCAATTATAGGTTCTTTCTCGTTTAAGTTTTCTCAAGAATTTACAATTTCAATTTTTAATTTGCTTTAATTAAATTAATCTTAAAAACATCTCCCTTAATAATTCACCTAGTTAGAAGTAGAAATAATTTAGCTTTAGTGATCAATCGAATTAATAGTAAGTCCTTGTGAGTTCGATATTTTCTATATTACTTTTACGATACATATTATACAAAATCGCTATTAAACTTTTGGCAACATTTCTAGGATATATTTGTCATTTAATGATATTTGAACTACTTATTTTTCTTTTTAATTGAGTTTTCTAGGGAACTATGGAGAAATATGCTGCATAAACTAAGGAATTAGGTCCACGCACCTTAGCCGGAAAGGAAATGAACTATGCTGGAGAAATATGCTGCACCATTTTTTGTAGACACTGCATTTTTATGCATAACCCTATGATGAGTCTCTAATGGAGACAACATCTGAAAGCTTGAAAAATTACAAGGATGAATACCGGAAAGGAAATGAACTCCAGGAAATTCAGGAAATACAAACAAACACCAGCCAGACATCACCTATGTACAGCCTACCTTCTCTCAAACTATAATAGCCGGCTGGATATACCTTGAAAACCCTAAATCCGGCCTGATGTGAGCTAGTTGTCAGTGAGTGCGCTGATTGCCCAATCCCTAAAATCACGGATCGAATTGATGTCCAGCCGGACATGTAATTAAAAATACATGTCCGGTCGGATATAAAATTCAAAATTCATGCCAATCGAACATGTAACGAGCAGTCAGCATATAGGTAGATCTTCGGTTACTGAAGTGACAGACATGATTATGACCAGCCGAACATATCTCTCAAAATATACATCCGGTCGGATATGAGTCGAGTTGTAACTGACGCTGCAGATTGGCAATCACTGGAGAAGAGTGGATTTTGTCTCCCATTTCCATCTTTAGGCCTTGCTGTTTAACTATAAAAGGGGGTTCCCCCTTAACATTTCCTACCTAGAGATCATCTACAAACACCTTATATGCTGAAACACTAAAATTTTAGAGAGAGAAAACAACAGTGAGAAAACCTTAAAATCTTTAGAGTTCGTTCATTTTCAGCAAGCATCCAAGTAGAAATCCGACTTTCAGAAATATATTTCGAGCCTACAACATCTAGAGGTATGACCTGAGGGTACCATATTTCACATTTTTTATTTTTGGAGTTTCTATTTTTACATGGTATCTCCAGCCAGACGTATATTACATCCGGCCAAACATGCACACATATCTGGCCGTATGTGACAATATCCGATAATATTTTATTTTATTATCGTTCTTGTGTTTTACACCCGCTTTCATCATTTTATATATGTTTAATTATTTTACGCACGTTTTATCACTATTTAGAGTTGTAAATTCACTTTTATTATCACTGTCTTTCCATTATCGTTGTTATAGTTAGTTTGCATGATTATGTTCTTTTAATTTCTAGTTTAAGCATGTTATGCTTTTTCGTTACTGTATTTATTATTTCTAGCATGCTTCTACGATTCTGGTTCCGTATACCCGAATTTACATCAAGTATGGCCTGACATTGGTAAAAATACCTGAACATTAAGTACCCAAAAAATTTTATTTGGCCTGGCTTCAAGTATATGCATTCTGGTCCGTTTGATTAGTACTTTACCACTGCTTTAAATTATTCTAAACATTTATACGATATATTATTTGATTACTATTTTTTCATTATCGTAAATAGCTTCAGAATATTTATTCGTTTTATTTGCTACTTTCGCTATTCATGTTTGCGTTATTATGTGTTATTTAAATTGCTTTGCATGCTCTTACATTATAAGATATGAAGATACCTCTTTTAAGTGTAAATATTATACTGGCATCAATAAAGGATCATTCCAAACCTAAACGGGCTTAAGGTAAGACCTTATAAGGGGTGTAGTGTGACCTTAAATCATTCCTAGTATTTTATACTGGGTGGCGACTCCCTTATTCTCCGGTTAGTACCCTATAGGATTATTCGTACTCTCTGCGGGCTACGAGCCCAACAGTGTAGTAATCACTGATAAGTGCGATTTATACCCACTTATTTTTGCATTCTTAGCTTATTAGTTCGTTAGATTCGGTACCATTTAATATATTTTTAGTTTCCTTTATGTTTTTATTGGTAGGAAGCATTGGATCATGGATCTTGGAGCATATGTATGTGTTTGGGACCTTAAAGACGCAAAGGAAGCACGCGTGAAGGCTAAAAATACAGAAAAGACTCATCCTGAAAAATAGGGTGGCATTGCGATGCCACTTATAGCGTCGCGATGCCTCAACATGATGATAGACAAATAATTTCCCTAGAGTTTAGAGCGGCGACGCCAATTCCGGCGTTGCAACGCTGTGGCAGAGTTCTAGTTACTTCAGAAATCATTATTCTACATGTACAAGGACTCCAAGACTTCCCTATAAATATATAAGCTCGTCCAAAATCCTACGAGGGGAGACTAAGACACAACTAAAGTATTTTGAACATATATTTTAGAGAGATTCAAGGAGGAAGGTTGAAGACCGATAAATGAGACGAAGATAGTGACGTTCGAAGACGAATGGATTTGATTCTGGTTTTATCTTCTAGTTTCTTTCTTTAAACTATAATGATGTCCATTATGTTCTTGACATTATTTTCAATTTTTTTATCCTTGGTAATGAACTGACTATATTATTTTAGAGGATGATGTAGCCTATGCTTAAACCTATGTGTTGTTTGCCATTTTGATTTTTATTAAAGTTATAATTCAGTTTATTTATACTTGTTGGGTTTCTAGGTTTAGTTCCAAGATCAAAATAAGCATAGAAATATGAATGAATAATCAAAGAAGAGTGGCAGAAACACACTTACATTGATCGGATATAGGATGCGTCAAACAATAAAATTTTCCCACTAGGTTCGGCCAAGGTGGTCCAAGGAAGAAGATGATCAAACTCCAAGCTTTGTGTGGATTCCAAGCTCTCAAGTTGGTTTCCCTAACACCTTGATATGATTCCTTTGAAATGTGTGCTAGCACTAAAAAATTGCCACAATTTTTGATATTGTTCTTGCAAACTTTCGGCCAAGTGAAGAACAAGGGGGGAGAAGAAAATTGCTTCAATTTTCAGTCATTGAGGAGAGAGTGAAGACTTGTGTAATTGTTTTCAAAAAATAATTAATTGATATACCAAATATTGGTTTGGTAAAAGTTATTCAAGGCATGACTTTGGAGTGTAAAAGAAGTCATCAACAACTTCACCTAAACCCATCAACCAAAAGCAACTTAAGGTGACGAGTGAAGTGACATGTGGGCCCCACTCGATTCAAAATGTGAGTGGGCCCGCAGACACTCCCGGGCTCGGGTTCGCTAATTTTGAATTATCGAACTTCCGTCGCGACGTAATTAAATCGAATTTAATTAAATAATTATGCCTAGCAAAATTACTATTCACGTAGCTAACGAATTAATTCTACATTAACTCATTTGCCCGAATTAAAATCTAATTTTAATTCCGCGTCGAAATCTAATTTCGTTTAATATATCAAATATATTATTTTATCGATTAATTCCAAATTAATCTTTCTCTCTCTTCAAATAGTACTTTATCCCAGATAAAGTCTCTCCGCAATTAATCCCAGATTAATTATGCTCGAATCATATGTCATCGGTGAATCTTCGGGAAGCGACCCAAAAGATCCCAGGATATGTTGGCAGTAAATCCGATCGTCGGACTATTCGAACACGTACGTACCAAGTACTACGTTTTTACCGATTTACGAGACATGGTTGGCTTCTAGCAAAGTGTCATGCCTACCCAATTCTCCAGAAATATTCTTAACGGAATATACAATCTATATCAGGCGTAGTATACGTAGTATTGCGTATTACGATCCAGTATCGGATGTCACATGCAAGGCCTGGGGCTGGAATAGTATCTACCCCATACGAAGCATATATCAGATCAATAGCAACAAGTCTCTTTATTATCGGATAATCATGACCTAGTCATATTATCCCGATGGTTGTAACCATTTAGAGAACCAGTTCTGTATCCCTGCGTGACCATCATCTCCATATGACTGAAGTGATACTTCCATCTTGACATCACACCCAATACACTACGATTCTCAATAAACCCAGAAGAGGCGTACACAAAACCTATTAAAGTCCTGGACGACCAAAACCAAAGCGTATTGATTGTCGCAAGTACTAGCGATGCAAGTCTCAGGTTAAGACCAAATACACCTACCTTGATGCGGATTCCCATAGACACATAGTCATACTACCAATGGGATTCCGCGGGGTCTATCCAGAGCGAAGCTATTTTCCGTACCATCGGTAAAACACAACCTCCTATCACACTTGCATAAGTATCCAATACTTAAATACATGAGAATTATACTGTTACGCTTCCATAACATGTACAAGTGCAATACTAGTCTATTCCGCATTATCGATGTCCAGTCTCGATAATACTACGACTAGGGGTATTTAATGATTAAACCTTTATGGATTGATATTGTCTCATATCTTATCAATCCGGAACTAATCATAAGGACTTTCATCATTCACACATTTAAGTAATCTAATTACGAAATGATAAAAGGCAACTTCCATTGCTACATAATTAATTTGTACAAAAACACAATGTCTTTTAAAAATAGTGACGTTATGGGTCATAATTGTCCAACAATCTCCCACTTGGCCTATAGCCAGTCACTCAAGCATCTAACACCTGAACTATGTACATGTCGCTCAAACTTTTGCTGAGGAATGGCTTTCGTCAGCGGATCTGCAATGTTGTCATCTGATGCGACCTTCTCGATCTTCACATCGCCACGATGTATGATCTCACAAATCAGATGGAAACGTCGAAGAACATGCTTGGATCGTTGATGAGACCGCGGTTCCTTAGCCTGCGCTATAGCCCCGTTATTGTCATAATACAATGGAACGGGCTCAGCTGCTAACGGAACTACTCCTAATCCAATTAGGAATTTTCGGATCCAAACTGCCTCCTTTGCTGCTTCAGCTGCAGCGATATACTCCGCTTCTGTTGTTGAATCAGCAACAATCTTTTGCTTGGAAGATTTCCAGCTTACTGCTCCGTTATTCAAACAAAATATGTACCCGGATTGTGACTTACAATCGTCTTTGTCGGTTTGGAAACTTGCATCGGTATACCCAGTTACCTCAAGTTCTCCATCTCCATAGATTAAGAAAGCATCCTTAGTTCGTCTAAGATACTTAAGGATATTCTTAACCGCCATCCAGTGACCTTCACCTGGATCGGCCTGAGAGCGACTACACATGCTCAAAACATAGGAGACATTAGGTCGCGTACATATCATGGCATACATGATCGATCCGACTGCCGAGGCGAACGATATCTGACTCATGCTGTCTCTCTCATCTTGAGTTTTAGGACACATGTCCTTAAATAGAGTGACGCCATGTGACACTGGCAACAGTCCTCTCTTGGACTGATCCATGTTGAATCTCTTCAACACTTTGTCAATGTACGTGCTCTGGGAGAGTCCAAGCAGCTTTATAGATCTATCCCGGTAGATCGTTATTCCTAGAATAAAGGCTGCTTCTCCCAGATCTTTCATGGAGAATTTCAATGAAAGCCAAGCTTTCACCGACGTTAACATGGGAATGTCATTGCCAATAAGCAATACATCATCAATGTAAAGGACAATGAATGTCAGTGCTCTCCCACTAACCTTCTTATATACACAAGGATCATCCTCACTTTGAACGAAATCATATTCTTTTATGATCTCATCAAAGCGTTGGTTCCAAGAACGCGATGTTTGCTTCAATCCATAAATGGATCGATTTAACTTACAAACCTTGTTTGCAACTCGCGGGATGACAAAACCGTCAGGCTTTTGCATATAAACATCCTCCAAAAGGTTTCCATTAAGGAAAGCGGTTTTAACGTCCATCTGCCATATCTCGTAATCGAAATATGCAGCTATAGCAAGCATTATTCGAATGGATTTAATCATGGCAACTGGTGAGAAAGTTTCGTCGTAATCGACACCATGTCGTTGATGATACCCCTTCGCTACAAGCCTAGCTTTGTACGTTTGTATGTTGCCATCCATGTCGGTCTTCTTCTTGAAGACCCAATTGCATCCAATAGGCTTTACGCCTTCTGGTGCATCAACCAGTGTCCAAACTTGGTTGGTGTACATGAAATCCATTTCGGACTTCATGGCCTCTTGCCATAAAGCAAAATCGATATCTTGTATCGCTTCCTCATACGTAGCCGGTTCATTATCCTCAATGAGATTAATATCTACATGAGGTGAGATCAGAAACCCATACCTCTCAGGTTGTTTCCTGACTCTCTCCGACCTACGCGGTCCTTGTGTAATCGAAGATTGTGGTACAGTCTCATCCGGGATAGACTGTTCATATTCCATTAAGGATTCTGTGCCAGGAACAGTATCACTCTGATTTTCATCGAGTTCTACTTTCCTCCCACTAACCACTGCATTTAGGAATTTCTTCTCAAGGAAAACCGCATGTAGAGCAACAAATACCTTGTTCTCTTGTGGGAAACCCGGTTTCTTTCCTGTCCATATCTCATACAGAGTCTGTTGAACAGACTTTGACGGAACCTTAATCAAAATAAGTATTGCACTGTTTAATGCATACCCCCAGAAGGAAATAGGTAGCTCAGTGCGACTCATCATAGACCTTACCATGCCTAACAAAGTTCGGTTTCTCCGTTCGGACACACCGTTTAATTACGGTGTTCCAGGAGGAGTCCACTGTGGAAGAATACCATATTCTTTCAAGTAGTCAAGAAACTCATTGCTCAAGTATTCGCCACCACGGTCCGACCGTAATGTCTTAATACTTTTACCGGTCTGTTTTTCTACTTCGTGTCGAAACTCTTGGTATTTCTCAAAAGTTTCCGACTTGTGTCTCATAAGATACACATAACCATAACGCGATGCATCATCCGTAAAGGTTACGAAGTATTCGTATCCACCTCTAGCCTGGCTAGACATGGGCCCACAAACGTCACTATGAACAAGGGCTAACAGTTCTGTGGCTCGCACACCTTTACCGCTAAAAGGTGACTTAGGCATTTTGCCTAATAAGCAAGATTCACAGACGTCATATGAATTTGGATCAAATCCGTCCAAGTACCCACTCTTCGAAAGTGTGGATATGTGAGTCTTGTTTATGTGTCCTAGACGACAATGCCACTTATAAGTTTTATCTTTATGACTTACTTTAAGCCTTTTGTTTGTTACAGAATATGGTTGAGATTGATTTATATTCAAAATATAAAGACCATTATTTACAACAGCAGTGCAAATTTCTATATCATTTTTATACATAAAACACCCAGTGTTTCGAAATACAAAAGTATACCCACATTGGGTTAATATAGATACATAAATAATATTTCTAGTCAAACTAGGTACATAATAACAGTCTGTTAGTTCAAGTACATACCCCGAGGGCAGTTCCAAAACAAAAGTGCCAACGGCCAAAACAGCGACAGATGACCCATTTCCAACACGTAGGTCAATCTCTCCTGACGCCAGTTTCCTGCTAATCGCAGATCCTGCACATCAGTACAAATGTGAGTAGCACAACCAGAATCAAAAATCTAATTTTTAAAACTAGAAGTAGTCATGTTTATTTCTATAACAAACATACCTGAGGCCGGTGCCTTGCCCGCCTTTATCTTCTTCTGGAGCGCCTTGTACTCGCGTCAGTCACATTTTTAATGACCCCGCTTCCCGTACTGGAGGCAAACATCCTGAGACTTGTCCTTAGGCTTCCCAGAAGCCTTTGACGCTTTACCTTTGCCCTTCTTCTTATGATTCTTTTTCTTCACACCTCCAGTCACCTTGGGCCCAGCCCTCGGTGTCTGAGATGTCGAAGCAAAGTGCGCCTCTGGCTTTTTGCTCTTTTGGAGCTCCTTCTCTGCCTCACGCAGCGTGGACATCAGCTCTCCAATAGTTTGCTCTTGGTTCATCATGTTGTAATTCATGATGAACCCACTCCAAGTGTCGGGGAGAGACTGCAAGATCAAATCTATCGAGGTCTCTATCTCAAAGACAATCCCCATGTGTCCAAGATGCTCAATATCGGCAATCATCTTTGTCACGTGATGTTCAACAGACGTACCCTCCGACATCCGAGCACGGAAGAGCTTCTTCTATAACTCATATCTTTGCGATCTAAGGTTAGATCGGTGCAGATCATGCAATTTCGCCAACATGTTATAGGGATCCAATCCCTTGTTCTGTCGACGGAATTGCTGAGTCATAGCAGCAAGCATAATAGACTGAGCAGTCGCATTGTCGTCACTATGAGTCTTCCAAAGATCTAGCTTGAGCAACTAATCAGATATGGGCTTAGGCCCGAGAGGTCTCTCTATAGTATATAGAAGCCTCTCAGATCCCAGGACTATCCTGAGATTGAGTTCCCAATCGGAAAAAGTTAGTGCCGCTGAATACATTATCGCCAATGATGATGTCCCGGACACTGTTCTTTCCAGTCATTTTAACTGCGATAATCTAATTATCCAATTAACAATGTAGGGTACAGTCCAACTGTTACAAGAAAAATAACATTATATTAGTCCAACTAATAAAATAATTTTGACGAAATATTTGAAAGCGCGTAAAGCTAAGTATTTGAACGAAATTGAAAATTCAATACTAGCCTCACACTATTTTTCGGCGAGCCTCTAACCCTCTGTGGAGTACTCGGGAAACCCAGTTTCCTAGTGGGCTAGGATCCCGTTAAATAACGCACAACCTTGACTTTGGCCAACAAGCTGTATGATATTTAACTAGGTAGATCTCGAAGATCAATTGGATTTCATCCAATTCCTAGATCCGGTAGGTGGACCTCCAAGTCCGAAACATATATACAATATATATGCCAATATATCCAATATATTTTCCTAACCTTTTCCTCTGAATCAACTAAGCCTTGGCTTTGGCACAACAAGCTTAATGATTCCAGTTAAACGGGACCCATTGACGTTGGAAAGCTTCGTAATCAATGTCGATGGACAAGAAGTGATCTTGACTTTGGCCAACAAATCACAACTTAGACAAGACACCGATATGTAACAAATCTTTCATGATTCAAACACATCCGCAATTGACAAAGGTCTTGACTTTGGCCAACAAACCAGTGCCAATCTTGGATCTTGAGTAAGAATCACTCAATGGAAGGAAATATCTGTTAATATGTTTTGAGGGTTTTTCGCGTAAATTGGAAACCAATTTATTATCTTTGATTAGGTCTCATCATACACCCTTAAGCATGCATTCTAAAAGCATAATAAGGCGCGAAAGTAAATTAATATCGATATGGGGATGGATATTTAACAACTTGTTCCTAGAGCAAATCACTCCATTTCCTCTCCCCGGCTAGCACTATTCTACTTCTACCCAATTACATAATACAATAATAGAAACCTCATTACATTGAGGGGAATTAGGTGAGAAGAGAATACAAAGAAATAATGAGAGATAAGGTTGGACACGCAGGTCCAATTTAATAAATTCTAAATTTACAACAATTTCCAAAATTGCCTTTTCCCTTCTAATATCCATCCGATATACGCTATTCATTCAACACATCCATGTATTCATTCATAGCATGCAATTCAATCAATATAATTCAATTAATTAATCTTTGAATTATGTGATCATCCAATGTTCAAACAACGATTTGATTTTGCGCGAGTCCAACTCGTTTGAGAATAAGTACTCAAAGTATGAATTCTTGAATTATATCGAACTACTCGTTAAATCTAATTTAATTCGTATTCAATAATAATTCATTTATTTAATTTCAAATTAAATAACTACACTTTTTAATGCGCTTTAACGACTTAGATTCCAAATCTAATCTAATCGGGTCTCAAAGCCCAACTAACATCCAATGTTGTTTAATTAAAGTCTGATGGGCTTTCAATTGATTTCATAAGGCATGGGCTTTGGTCAATATGGGTCAAACCCAATTACCAAGCCCAATTAAGGAATCACCCCCATTTGCCAAGAAACCAATTTCGGCCGATAAGGCCCAATTAAACTTTTAAAGCCCATTTGTTATATTTGGACTTAATGGAATGATTTAGGCCCAATATGGATCCGATCCAATTGGCCTAAACCAACTTGGCCCAACCAAGCCCATTATGCCCAAATACAACAATTACAAGCCCAATTCAAAATCAAGCCCAATTAATCAAATTTTAAAATTCCAAATTTTATAATTCAATTAATCAAAGTGTAATACATCAATTAATTATCCAAATTAATATTTCCAAAATACAAATTTAATCAATTAATTATGTATTCATTTGTTCAACTTATGTCCAACATTTTTGAACCAAAAATCATCTCATTACATGCTCAATAGGTCACGGCATTTGTGGGTATTTTATGTCCGATTTCGTTTTCAATCTAATTGAATTTTAAATCAACATTACCCAATCGTTTCAAGTCATCCAATTATCAAACAAACAAAAATACCATGACTTATAAGGGTAAGTAGCATTCGGCCAAGCCTAGTTTTGGGCAACAAATTGATCCAATCAACTTTTCATGAAATTGATCATATACAACTTCAATACATCATCATTCAAGCATACTCAATCAATCAATTTTATCAAATCATGCTCAAGTTGATTTTACCCAAATTTTACCCTAATTCATTTCATGCTCAAATTGGCTCTGATACCATTGTTGGGTTTCTAGGTTTAGTCCCAAGATCAAAATAAGCATAGAAATGTGAATGAATAATCAAAGAAGAGTGGCGGAAACACACTTACATTGATCGGATATAGGATGCGTCAAACAACAAAATTTTCCCACTAGGTTCAGCCAAGGTGGTCAAAGGAAGAAAATGATCAAGCACCAAGCTTTGTGTGGATTCCAAGCTCTCAAGTTGGTTTCCCTAACACCTTGATATGATTCCTTTGATGTGTGTGCTAGCACTCAAAAATTGCCACAATTTTTTATCTTGTTCTTGCAAACTTTCGGCCAAGTGAAGAACAAGGAGGGAGAAGAAAATTGCTTCAATTTTCGGTCATTGAGGAGAGAGTGAAAACTTGTGTAATTGTTTTCAAAAAAAAATTAAGTGATATACCAAATATTGGTTTGGTAAAATTCATTCAAGGCATGACTTTGGAGTGTAAAAGAAGTCATCAACAACTTCACCTAAACCCATCAACCAAAAGCAACTTAAGGTGACAAGTGAAGTGACATGTGATGTGACATGTAGGCCCCACTCGATTCAAAATGTGAGTGGGCCCGCAGACACTCCCGGGCTCGGGTTCGCTAATTCCGAATTAACGAACTTCCGTCGCGACGTAATTAAATCGAATTTAATTAAATAATTATGCCTAGCAAAATTACTATTCACGTCGCTAACAAATTAATTCTAAATTAACTCGTTTGCCCGAATTAAAATCTAATTTTAATTCCGCGTCGAAATCTAATTTCGTTTAATATATCAAATATATTATTTTATCGATTAATTCCAAATTAATCTTTCTCTCTCTTCAAATAGTACTTTATCCCAGATAAAGTCTCTCCGCAATTAATCCCAGATTAATTATGCTCGAATCATATGTCATCGGTGAATCTTTGGGAAGCGACCCAAGAGATCCCTGGATATGTTGGCAGTAAATCCGGTCGTCGGACTATCCGAACACGTACGTACCAAGTACTACGTTTTTACCGATTTACGAGACAAGGTTGGCTTCTAGCAAAGCGCCATGCCTACCCAATTCTCCAGAAATATTCTTAATGAAATATACGATCTATATCAGGCGTAGTATACGTAGTATTGCGTATTGCGATCCTGTATCGGATGTCACATGCAAGGCCTGGGGCTGGAATATTGTCTGCCCCGTACGAAGCATATATCGGATCACTAGCAACTAGTCTCTTTATTATCGGATAATCATGACCTAGTCATATTATCCCGATGGTTGCAACCCTTTAGAGAACCAGTTCTGTATCCCTGCGTGACCATCATCTCCATATGACTGAAGTGATACTTCCATCTTGACATCACATCAAATACACTACGATTCTTAATAAACCCAGAAGAGGCGTACACAGAGCCTGTTAAAGTCCTGGATGACCAAAACCAAAGCGTATTGATTGTCACACGTACAAGCGATGCAAGTCTCAGGTTAAGACCAAATACACTACCCTGATGTGGATTCCCATAGACACATAGTCATACTACCAATGGGATTCCGCGGGGTCTATCCAGAGCGAAGTTGTTTTCCGTACCATCGGTAAAACACAACCTCCTATCACATTTGCATAAGTATCCAATACTTAAATATATGAGAATTATGCTGTAACGCTTCCATAACACGCACAAGTGCAATACTAGTATATTCCGCATTATCGATGTCCAGTCTCGATAATACTACGACTAGGGATATTTAATGATTAAACCTTTATGGATTGATATTGTCTCATATCTTATCAATCCAGAACTATTCATAAGGACTTTCATCATTCACACATTTAAATAATCTAATTACGAAATGATAAAAGGCAATTTCCATTGCTACATAATTAATTTGTACAAAAACACAATGTCTTTTACAAATAGTGACGCTATGGGTCATAATTGTCCAACAATACTGTCTTGTGTTTAATGCTTCTAGTTTGTTGGCCACAAATTAAGATGATACATGCTTTGAATCAATCACTCGGGAGATGGGATTTTGAATAGGATCAAGAGAATATAACTTAGGAGATTTGTAGAGTTCGGGAGAACCTATAATTCATTTGAAATCATTAAAAAAGAATCACAGAGTGTAATACGTTGTTAATTACTATATTTTTATAGGGATATCAAAGTCTGTAATTGATAATATATTCACTCGGCACTCGAGAGATGGAGTTAGAATAACTTAGGGTTCTTGGCTTATAAACTAAGAAAGTGAATAATAATTGATTGGAATAACAAATACATAGGGGGTAGCTAGGTGAAATCAGACTCTAAAATCTCTCTCAGCTTGGTCTTTTCTAAATTTAACGTTTTGATATTTTTCTTATTTAGTTTTTAGTTTTAAATTTATATTATTTTAAATTGCTTTCTATATAAAGTTAGGTTTATCAATTATAGTAATTATTGCGAGTTTGATTACAATCCTTATGAGTTTGACACTCTCTACTTATCTTTTACTAAGACTTGACACCGTATACTTGTGATATGATAATCTCGTAACAGTCACCAACGTCATAGGCATAACGATAAATCCCACTTTGCTCCTACAGATGGGGCTCCATTGGGATAAATAATCGGCCCCGAAAAAATGCCTTGTTGTATTTATGGTGAGATTGAGGAGAATCATGTCTTCATCCTTTGCATACCCCTTTTAACCCCAATGACATTACATATCGAGAAATCACTTTCACTCAAGGCAGCAGATTGGCATATGATGATCACCATCACTTATTGGCACATATCTTTTGTAACAACCCGGTAATTCTGACGACTACTATGAAGACTACTATGTTATAAATTATGCAATACATAATATAAATCATGTTCAAGTGTGTATGTACTTGTGGAATTACTTTTCGGATAAACGATAAATTCTTCACAGTTCTGATACAAAATTTATTCTAAGATCCACTTCGAATATCCATTAGTATTTAGGCTATAACGTTTCCATACGATCTCTGATTTTTATTAACTTTATATCTTCAGAAAGCTGAGACCGAGACCTACAACTTTCTTGTTGAACATTGTTCCAAATTCGAAACATGAATAGGTCAAAAATACAGCTCCAAAATTCAGATGAATAGTACCCAATGGACTAATTCAGAGAATTCCCAAAATTTCTGATATTTTTACCATTAATTCATTACGCATTCAGCCCCTAGTATAAAAAAGGAAGCAATATTCTTTCATCCCTAACTTTCGAGAAGAAGAGAAAACATGAGAAAGAAGAAGAAAGAAAAAAGAAGGGAAAGAAAGAGGGAAAGCCATTTTCACACCAAATTACAGAGGAAATAAACGCAAATCAACCCACAACAAGTTAGAAAGAGGAATATCAAGCTTAAAAGACTTGAATGGTGAAGGAAATCAAGTGATTCAAGGTAAGAAATCTTGACCCAAAACTTGGATTGTAAAGTTTTGATGAAGTAATGCTATTTAGTGTTGATGCCATACTAGTGATTGTATTAAGGTGGATAATGAACTAAAAAACTGATTTTTATTAAGAAATGCCCAAAATTATGAAATTCTAGATATTGAGTTAAATTAAGGTTATGGAGTTTCTTTGATAATAGAATACTGGTATAGCATGTATGAATGTTAAAGTTCAAAGAAGTGCTTGTGTGAAGGTCATTGTATGGGGGTGTTGGGATTGCATTTTGGAATTTGGCGGTGGAAGAATTGAATATTGGCTTGGAATCAGGCTAGCATCATGAAGAGTATAGGACAGCATCACGACGCCGAGTTTAAAGATGCCTCTGTTTCAGGTCTGGTCATATGGGCATCGTGACGCTCAACACGTGACATCGCGATGCGGAACATGAAAATATCTTCTATCTCGGGTCAGTAGTATGGAAGACTCGGGTCGGTCGTGTGGAGGACTTAGGTAATTCACGTGGAGGACTCAGGTCGGTAGTGTGGAGGACTCGGGTCGGTTATGTGGAAGACTTGGGTCAGTGAGTGTGGAAGTCGCACTGAACATGAAAATACCCTCTACCTCGGGTCGGTTATGTGTGTGCCTCAGACTGGGACATGAGGATGTCTCTGCCTCGAGTCTGATTATGTGAGCATCGTGACGCTGAACACCCAGCGTCATGACATGTATTTTACAGAAGCTCTCTGTTTAAGTCTGATTGTATGAGCATTGCGACATGCAAGACCTGAAGTCGCGACTCATAGCAAGACCAGTTTCATCCCATTTCAATTTCCTCATAGGATGTTAGAGGGCACCCTAAAGGTTTAGTATACGACACACATGTTCATTCATCACATCCATGATCATGATTAACTTCTCAGTTTAAATATGCTAACCATACTTGAATACATGACATATTAGCTTTTCCGTAGGAGTCTCCCCAGTCGCATCCAGGATCAAGGGCCATAAATATTAATCAATGAGTGGACCATTTTCTCAAATTGATATTTACTGATTTGTTTTGATTTAAGACTTACTTTTGAGCACTTAGGGTGTTAGCCAAGTTTACTTTCAATCAAGTTTTTGAATAATAATGTTTTGAGAAATGTTTTAGAAAGTGATAATTTTTAAAGCATGATTTTGATGATTTTTGGAGGCATGTGGGAAAACCCACCTCAGTTGTAACTTGATATATATACGTAAATTGACGGATTCAAAATGTGTGCACACGTAGATCATGATTAGGGATGACAGATGCCCATAGATCCTAGATTCATGACTAAGGGGACGGTGAGACATAACGTCCATAACCCTAGATTCAGAGTCAAGATGATAGTATTGATCCACACATCTGGCTCTAGTTCAGTGGCTTGTGGGACGATGAGATGTAACGCCCCAAGACCACTATTTTAGGCATATGGGGGGATGACGAGATGTAACGCCCTCATACGTCAGGTTTTTTTAGAGACAGATTTTCAGAGATAAGATTTTCAGAGATATGGTTTTCAAAATTGATGGTTTTATGAAAGATATTTAGAAAGAGCAGTTTTACGAAAAGAGTTTTAGAAAGAATTCAGTTTTACAAAAAGACTCAGGTTTTATAGACATAAAAGAGTTTTCAGAAAGTTTTACAGAAAGAGATCGATTTTCAGATACGAAAGAGTTTTCAGAAAAGATTATTTTCTTGAAGATGATTTCGATTTTAGAAACAAATGAATATTTTGTAAAGTATTTCAGTTTTTGTTTTTATATTATCCACTCACTAGGTCGTTCAAACGATCTAACCCCCTACTCCCAATATTTCTATTTTGCAGGTATACCCGTAGGATGAGATCGAGAGGACAAATACCGATGGCAGTCAGTAGAGGGTTTGAGTCCACCAGGTCGAGTTAGAGCTGTATTTCTGTCAGAGTCTAAGTAAAGTCATGTATGATACATGTTATATAATACAGATTGCGTATGTAATATGCTAAAAGTGTTCATTATATAAGTTGTAATGTTAGTATTATTATGTATATAGTATAAGTAATAAAATGTATTGATGTTGTTGAGTTGGGCAATGGTCTCATGCGTGAGTTTATGTTTGAGATGGTATTGGTAGTGATGTTCGTAGTCAGAAAGTCAGAGGCTTAGGGGGATAGGTCAGCCTATTCCTTACCGGTAACATCTCTGAAAGGGGGATGTTACAAAGATGGTATCAGAGCATGGTCTAGGGAGTCAGTGGCTGCACTGGGTAGAGTGCTGAGGTCTTATATATGTAGTTTGCCTGGGGTACTAGTATGCGAGGCACTACCTCTCCAGTATCCGATCCTCGAGTACGTCCTCAAGTCCTAAAGACAGGTTAGTAAGATTTCCCAAGTTATTCGAATATTTTTCCTTATGAAAGCTACCATACTCTTTGTCCAAAGTTGAGAATCCTTTCATAGTTATCCTGGCTTATTATCAGAAGTTCAGAACAAGCTATGAAAATAATAGTAAGATACTAAGAATGTTCACTCAAATGAGTGGAAAGAGAAAGCTAAAAAGAAAAGTAAAGAATGATTTACAGATACTCAAGGTAACCTGGGGCAAAAAGAGTTAGTGATACAGAATTAGATAATAAAGAAAGATCCAGAACTTGTAGTAGTAAAAGGGAATATAACAAGCCCGAGCAAGAGTAAATATTGAGTAGACCTAAGTAAAGTTTCTTCCCTCCAAATAAGATTCATTTCCTCGTTAGAAAATTCTTCCAAGCCGTTCCAATAAATTTTGAGTATCTCGTAAAGATAGCAAGTTCCCCGAATAATGAAGAATATCCATAAAGGTAAAAGAAGTAAGAAATCAGAATTAGTTATGTAAGTTTCCAATAGACATGAGGTGCCACAAAGGATGTGGGGATTCTAGACACCCAAACCCAGACTCGTAAGAGATAAAGTGGATGACGTTAGGAAAGCGAATTAGTTGCCTTAGCTAAGAAATCCGATATAGATAAGGCCCTAAACTATTTAGATTCTAACATTTCAGAAACACCAGTTAAGGAAAATGTCCTGACAGAGTCTATCTCATACCTCTCTTACATGAGTAATAGGCTCTACCAGGACATAGAGTACTAGAACGAGGACAACGATATCCATCGAGATGTAAAAACTTATCACAGCCTTTACCAGTATAGATAGAGATAACCATAAGAAGCTCAATACCCATAATGCTATACCCTAAGACAGAAACATGAACATTGAAAGATAGATCACCCAGAAAAGGTCCAAGGAAGTTTCTGAAGTTAGAAAGAAAGAACCTGAAATGATCCTAGATGGGCAACTTACAGTACCAGTAAAAGTCCATAGATAAGACCAATGACAGTAGAAACCAATGTAAGTTTAAAAGGACAGACCTATGATATTGGAGATACTTACGAATTAACAAGAGTACCAGTAAAATTAATATGGCGTAATTGTAGCATATAGCAAGAGTAGAAAACAAATGTCTAGAAAGTAGCCTGTAAGAATGAACCACCACTAGCCTCGATAGCACATGTTAGAACCAAGAGATATGATATGAAGATAATATAGGAAGATGCGGAAAGTAACAAGGGAGTTCAATACGTATAGTAACATAGATAAAGTAGTTTGAAGGTAGTAACATAGATGGAGGCCTCATAGTAATGATAAAGTTGAGAAACCTTAAGACATGGAATAGTCGATGCAGATCCTAATAGAACGAATAGTAATTCTTCCATCTAGAAGCCCCGACTCTAGTAAGTATACAGACATCTAACAAGATGTGTAAAACATGTATTCACCCCCAACTTAGAGTCCTTTAAGAATGTGAACAAGTAGAGAAGAATATCTAATAGGATAGACAAAGTTCTGAAACAGTAAGATAACCTAATCGTGAAGTTTAACAGAACCCAAATAAGGATCATAATATAGTAATCTGAAGTCACAATAATTCTAGCCACATTTAGAAGTGAAAACATGCCTTATCGTAGAACTGAAAGCCTTCAAGGTAATAAAGGCTCGAGAAAGTAATGAACCAGGTCAAGCGACGCATATAGCGACCCTCAGAAGTAAGACACATAACTTTTCCAGAACTTCCCACCATACTAGAGAGGAAAAGATTAGTAAGGGAGTAACACCCAAACTAAAAATCAATTGGTGATACCATAACTTATGGTAAAATATGAAGCTTCCTGAGAGGTAATGAGTTAAGAGGTTCAAAGAATTGAGATAAAGAGGAAATCAAAGTAACAGAGCAAAACTCTGAAAGGAAGAATAACAAAAGGAGTATGGTAGGATTTTGAGAAAGCATGAGCTTTAAGAAGGTTCTTAGTAAAAGATAGTGTGATCAATAGACGGAAAATAATCAGGAGTAAAGTTGAATGAGATAATTGAGGTAGTTTCTAGTAATAGTACCCCAATGTGGGAGCCCAACATTAGACATGTAAATAAAGGAGTCCTAGGATTGTAATGAGTAGTATGTGCAACTACAACACGGGTAGCTAGTGAGACAACCGCAACCAGAAAAGACTTCAGGACAAACCCCGCCCTCTCAACCATCGTTAGCCGACAACAATAATGAAGAACCATAATATTCATCCCGATGATACTCACAGGAATAAGTAAATCCGTGGTGTAGTACATTAACAAATAATGTAGGGCAAGATACATGTAAAAAGATGATATCCTTTAGATAAGGGGACAGAGACATAGACCACAGAAGTTCCAGGTATAGAAAAGAGCAGGAGAGAAGAAAAAAAAGACATCAAGTAAAAGGTTTCGAGATGGAACTGAGGAGATAAGATGACAATAGAAAAAGATACTAGATAAACAATGACAGAAGTGAATAAGTGCTAAGATAGAATTTCAATGGTGAAGTTCAGTAGAATTACAGAATGATTAGAAATGCTTAATATCATACATTTCCACAAGAATCTTAAAGTACACAACAACAAGCTTTCTCAGCGTCAAAATGAGGCTGGAATTCTATTAGATAGGAAATGGAAGGAAGGTAGCGAGTATAACCCATAAATTCCCATGCAATGTACCTAGCTAAGAAACAAGGCAAAGTACGACCTGAAACAGATTTATTGAGTTATAACATAGATACTACAAAAAAAAACTATGAATACAGACATTGTTGAGGCAAGGACAAAACCTAACAGAATAAGAATATGTGAATAACTAAAAGTGGGGTATTCTCAGTGCAATCAAGCAAAAAGAACAAGCCAGTGTAAAAGATAGTTAACCAAATTTATATTATCAAAGAACACAGTTTAAACATAGATACCTCATATCCTGAATATAAGAGGCATCGGTAAGCAACAATAGTAAGCTAAAATTACATGGAGAATTTAACCAAGAACCGTGAGGACCCAAGCCCCACAGATAGTCAGAGATAAAAGAATTGAAAGAACGGAGCTGATAAACAGTTGAAGCATAACAAGGACAAATAGAGAGTTAAATAGTTAAAACTACGAGAATGAACATTGGATCAGATCGAGCATGTAGAGCTAAGAAGGTATCAAGTACGATCAGTTGTAATAGCGTCAAGGATTACCCTTGCATAAATTTACCTCAGAGTTAAGGCAGAACGTGAATGAACCTAGCTATAAGAGGCACAAATATCCTTAGAACGTTGGAGCACTATCTGCGAAGAATTCATGTGTATATTCAGTGAGGTCACATGACATCAGTACGACTTGGGTACAAATATACTTTTTAGTGATCAAATTGGTATAAATTTCCCATATAGACCAAGTGTGGTTATTGGAGATTGATGATTCAATTGTGGATATGACCATATTATCACGTGTGAATTAAATTTGGTCAAGACTTTACAAGTCAAGTGTGCTTGGGTGGAAGTAATAATAAGAGGAGAGAACGTCTGGGAAGTCCTAAGAAGTATTAAATTATTAAAAAAAGAACGAGATGAAGTGAAAATCAGTCACAGTAACATGCGGAAAAATATAAGACTTTTAGCTATAAGGATCGAATAAATGTACCAAAATAAGAGATTCCCAGAAGTCATGGTACTAAGTTCTTGAGCAGAAGAACAAAAAGAAAGTTAAGGAGGATAATAGTAGAAGAGACACATATATCCTCAAACTAAGACAGACATGAAAGTTAAATCTAAAAAAAGGATTCGAAGACGAATCCTTTTTAAAATGGGGAGAAAATATAACACCCCGGTAATTCTGACGACTACTACGATGACTACTATGTTATAGATGGTGTAATACATAATATGAATCATGTTCAAGCGTGTATGTGCTCGTGGAATTACTTTTCAAATAATCGATAAATTCCTCACAGTTTTGATACGAAATTTATTATAAGATCCACTCCGAATAGCCCTTAGTTTTTGGGCTATAAATTTTTTATACGATCTCCAATTTTAATGAACTTTATATCATCATAAAGCTGGGACCGAGACCTATAACTTCTATGTTGAATATTTTTCCAAATTCGAAATGGAAACATGTCAAAAACGCAGCTCAACAATTTAGATGAATAATACCTGTGAACTAATCTAGGGAATTCTCAAAATTTCTGATATTTTTACCATTAATTAATTACACATTCAGCCCCTAGTATAAAAACACTATTATTTCATCCCTAACTTTTGAGAAGAAGAGAAAATGTGAGAAGGAAGAAGGAAGAAAGAAGAAGGGAAAGAAAGATGGAAAGAAAGAGAGAAAGCCATTTTCACACCAAATTAAAGAGGAAATAAATGCAAATCAACCTATAACAAGTTAGAAAGAGGAATATTGAAACACTCAAAAAATGGTTCTTTACTCCCAAGTATAAGAGTGTCGAAATAATAAAATAACCCGATAAGTCTGGGATCGATCCATAAGGAATAGATTTAGTACGATAAAATAATAATCAGAGCGAAAAGAAAAAGATTTGATTTGTTTGGAGAAGTTGAATTAGATGACAACAATAAAATAAAAAAAAGTGGGGTTATGAGATCTACTTTTAATATTCTAATTTAGAAATCTCACTTTTTATAATAAATAAATTATCATTATTACATAAAAAAAAAGTGGGGTTATGAGATCTACTTTTAATATTCTAATTTAGAAATCTCATTTTTTATAATATATAAATTGTCATTATTACCCAATTAATTTACTTCCGGAATTAACTATGCCAAAACATATAAAACCGGCCATAAAGGCGGTAGTCATTTCTGTCGATAACTAGTCCTGCCAAAGTACAAAATATGCCAAAACATAAAACCAGCCATAAAGGCGATGATAACGTTTTTCTATAACAAGTCCAGTTAGGTACTCAATTATGCCAAAATCGTATAAAACCAGCCATATAGGTGGTAGAAAAGTTTGTCAATATTTAATCCAGATTTTAATTAATTATTAATCATTAGATTAAAATCCATATATTATAATATAAGTGAGATTAATCTAAACTTTAATAATAAAAGTTTCACCCATTCCCCCAGCAGAAAGTAATTAGCTACTCATACTATAATTAAAAACACACATAATTTTATTACTAAAATGAAAATACATTACAAGAAATTAAAAAAAAACAAGATACTTTCTTCCAAACTCTTATTCAGAATTCAGAGGAAACATATGAAGATAATGAATTCAGAACTCTTCAATTTATAGGCAAAGAAAAGGCTTCCACCAATTTCTCAACTAAACACTCCACCAAACATGCCACCAAACATGGAAGTTTGACAATTGTAAATTGTAAATTGTCATTTTCTATTTTTATTTTTGATAATGACTTTAATAATTACACATAACACACTCTGGATATTTCATCAATTTCGGCCTTGAAAAACTCAGACTTAGAAAATCTTATGAACTTCAAAGTTATAACTCTTTGAGTCTTCTTTCATATGAAACTTGAATCACCTTAATCCAATATCGGAGTAAAAAGTTATAGCCAGAATAAGAACATTGCACATGGTTGGAATTTCTGAAGTTGTACACTGTTAGAATACCCTATTAAATTTATGGCCTCCAAAATTCAAATGTCAAGTTCATTTTTCTAGATATGTATCCAAATTATTATTTCACCTACATAAAATATAAAAATCACAATAAACATAAATATAATTATTATTTAACAAATGTGCTTAATTAAGGGGATTAATGAAACTATAAATGTAAAATGATTAATTTTTCTTTTAATAAATGTGCACTTTTTAGTGTTCATCATACCCCATAATCAGCTTATTACTAGTCCATAGTAATTTAAGCGAAAAAATCTTTAAAAAGACAAATTCTTATCCAAATTAATAATTGTTTTCTTTCTTTCTAAATGACCAAATAAATAAATTCTCTTATACATTTACCCTTCTTCCATACACACATAAAACAATGTATTAATCAATTCGTTGTACCCACAATATTCACAGGTCTCATTGAAAAGAGAGTAATAGTTTTGTCCTAAAATTATATAAGAGTTCACACCCTTTGGCAATGAAAGTTTATTTATAAATACAAAAATAGATTTTTTTTAAATAATGATGTATCTTCAATCCTTGTAACAAGCTTAGGGCCAGTGACTCCCAAACCAATTGGTTTTAAGGCACTAGGTGTTAAGACACCCCTCCAGACTTAATTGCTCGGATCTCAAATATTAAAAAAAAATGTCTGATTTCCTTAAGCTTTCTCTTTAACCCATGTAACGAGTTTTAGGTCAGTGATTCATAGAGCAGTTGGCCTTAGGGCACTAAATGTTATACCACCCATAAGGAATTAATTGCTCTAGTTAGAGAGTGATGAGTGGTAAATGTATCACTATTTCCCACTCATTTGACCTAATATTTTGTATAATTTCTTGAGTTTTATGAATATTTTAATGTATTTTGTGTTATTTTATAGATAAATAAAGTTTTAGGACATTCTGGATGTGATTTGGAGCCAAAACAGTGAAAAACGGACAAAAGGACAAAATCATCATTTGGCGCATAGCGACGCGCTGCCCGTATCGTGACGCCTAACGTGCACCGCTCCATGCTAACATGCACCGGGGACACGTGTCAGAATCTGAGAAGTTTGAATTTGCTAACGTGCGCCGGGACACGTGTCAACATCACAGACGATATGCTAACGTGCGCCGTGCCATGTGTCATCATCCTATGGTGCCGACAATCGCCATCACCACGTGTCACCCCACATGTCAGCCACGTCATCGACATGTCAGCAGAAGACCAGTCAACTTTGCCACGTCATTATCAACCAATCAAAGCGCGCCACGTGTCACAATCCTACAGTGCCGACAATCTCTATCGCCACGTGTCGCCATGTCATCTCATTTATTGAATTAATCATCCAAAATGCCACGTCATCGGATAAGAATCTCGGCGGACCAATCAGAGCGTGACACATGTCCGCGTCGCGACGTAAGAACAACTTGCGCGTCGCGACGCGGAGACCTTATTGACGCATATAAATTCAGCTCGAAATTTCAGTTTCAGATGTACCTTCCTCTCTGTAATCCTCTGAATAAATAAGGAGTTTATATCTAGTTTTCTTATAATTTTAGTTTTGTAATTAATTTTTATTTACTTTCTGTAATAGTAATTTACTATCTTTACTTTTTCAGTTTTTACTATTCAGCTATGAGGAGGTAACTTCCCCCTGCTAGGGTGAAAGGTAAAACTTTTATTACTGCTTTTTAGATTAATCTCCCTTAATTATAATATATTCACTATTTAAAATTTGACTTAACAAGGATACCGCTATATTGGTCGGTTGGTAATCAATTATAAACTGGTTTTAATCTGACTAAGCATGGATACCGCCTGGTTGGTCAGTTGGTAATTTACCGCCTATATGGCTGGTTTATGGACAAATATTGATACCACCTTTATGGAAGATCAGACTTAATTTGACTTAATCAGGTTACCGCCTATATGGCTGGTTGGTAATGTTATCACAAATTAATATATTATATTAAGGGAGATATCTAAAATAGTAGTGGTAAAAGTAGATCATTTAACCCTAGCATTTTATTTTATTGTAATTTTACTTTACCGCATTTACTTTCCAGCATTTTACTTTATGTCTTTTATTTATAAGTTTTTACTAGTGTAGGACACAGAAATCGGCGACGCTGTTCCAGGCTCGCGGCCCGGTTGGGAGTATGGAGTAGCCCGCGGGGGACTAAACCGGAGAAATAAAATGGAGTCGCCACCCAGTGTGAACTGGGAAAAATGATTTAAGGCCGCACTCACCCCTCGCAAGGGAAGACCTCAAACCGTTGGGTTCAGAATGGTCCCTTACTTATGCCACTTGTAATGAATGGATTTATGCGATAATATAACTGAATCTATACAACATACATACACCAGAATAACCTATATCTAAGTTTGCATATAACCTATATCCAAGTTTGCATGCATAAAAGTAGAATCTATATCTAAGTTTGCATGCATAAAAGTAAATCGACATAACGGCAAGCACACAATCTCATGAACATATTAAATAAGTAAATGCGGAATAATAAAACAACAATAAACGGAAATTAAATGCGAAATAATAAAAGGCTAATAATGTGAAATAATAAAAGGCTAATAATGCGAAACAAATGCGGGACAATAAATATGTGGCCAAAGAACTCGACCGTTTTCAATATAGGACTTGGCATACCCAGTTGGACGTATTCCACGTCCAACCGAGCATGCCGTTTCTGGGACGATAAAATAAAATATAACAAAGGGTGCCCTCAGGTCTTACCTTTTAAGTCGCTTCTCGGGAGTGCGTTGGGACGTCGCCGGAAGGGTTAATGCTCCGTAACTTTTCTGGTTCACTGGTTCGATATTTTCCCTCGCTGTTCCGCTGTTTTGTTTCGATTTCTTCACTGTTTTGGAATGACTTTGCTGCTGTTTTCTCTGGACTATTTTAGGGTTATTAGCTCACGGTTTTGGGTGCAAATTTTGGTGACATAAGGCTGTTTTAAGGGGGTGTTTTTCGGTAACTTGAAGGCTGCAGTTAGGGACTATTTCTCGGTGATATAAGGCTTTTTGAGGGGTTGATTAGCGTGCAATGCGTGAGTAAAAAAAAAGAGAGATGAAGGCGTGCGTATTCTGTGTTTGTTGATTTAGGTTAGTCGGTGATGGGGTTTTCTTGTCATCACGTGGGGGCAGGTTTCTTAGGGTACTGGTGTGTGGCGTGGCTGCTGAAGGGGTATGTGAAGTGCAGTGAGTGACGTGTGTGAAGCCAAGTGCGTAGAAGGGTTGGCTTCGTCGGATTGAAGGGCGTGTGGAGAGCAGGCTTTGTTGCTTGATTATGAGGGAACAACTTTGTAGTTTTTGTAATTAGAGTGATTGGCATGGTGAGTTTGCTTTGTTTGTTAGTTTTTTGAGTGGGGTACGTGTTTTTGCATGAGTGGACAGTGGGGAGAGTGGGGCGTGTCTGATCTGTGACTTGGGTTTTGTTGAAAAAGTGGGGCGTGAGGTGGCTGAGATTTAAGGTTTTCTGTGTATTTTTTTTTTGGTTCAGTCTGTGTGGTTTAGTCTTGTGTTTGTGCCGTGAGGGAGAGCTAGGGTTTATTCTTCATGGATGCCGAGTTAGTGAGAGAGATGGAGGGGCCGAGAGGTTGATTTTGCTGTGAGTGAGAGGGGCCTTTGTGTGTTATGTCGAGAGAGGTGATGCCGAGAATTAGGGTTTTTTAGAGAGATGAAAGAAGAGGGAGATGAGCCGTGTAGAGAGAAGAGAGAGAATGTGGAAGAGAAGAGAAGGCCCCCCCAAGGGTTTAGTTTAGGTGTCTTTTTATAGGAGAGGGTTGAGGTTATCCTTATATGGGTAGGGAAAGAATATTGCAATTATGGGGATATCTTTTAATTTGTGTATCATAAGGAAATGATCTCTTCATTTTAGGAAGGTAAGTTGATTTGATTTGATTAGGAAGGTGATTTATGGGATTTGATTTGATTTTATTTAGTTTAGGCATGTGATTTAATTTAATTAGGAAAGTGATTTATGGAATTTTAACATGTGTTTAATGTGTTTGAATATTTTTGGATGTGATTTAATGGGCTTGGAGGCTTATGGGCGTGTAGGATGGTTAGTTAATGGGCTTGTGCATGTGGTTGGTGGTGTGTGGGCTTGGGTGTGTGGCTTGGTGTAGGTTTGGGCTGAGGGTAAGTTTTAAAATAGAGGTCCAACGAGCAAACCCGAAGCTAAGCAAACGAATTAAATCCAACAAGGTACTGATTTCAGACTTTTCTCTTCCGACGTCCGTTTCCCGCGACTTCCGCAACTTAAAAAGTAGTGCCTCCATATGAAGCTCATCATCGGGACTTATATGAAAAAATGCAATGCCTACAGTCGCCCCCTACTTTGATGGGACTTGTGCGATGTGTGACAGTGACAATCCTATCAAAGTTATGTATGCATTTTTACTTACCTGGCTCGCCAGCTGTTGCTTATCGTACTTGTTATCCTGAGATGCTTTGACCTTTAGGCTTTGTTCCCAAACTGTATTGAATATGGGCTTTGTTCCCGAATTATGTTGAGAGAGAGCTTTGTTCCCCCGGGCTTTATTCCCAAACTGTGTTGAGAGTGGGTTTTGTTCCCGAATTGTGTAGATTATGGGCCTTGTTCCCATGGGCTTTATTCCCGAGCTGTGTTGAGAGTGGGCTTTGTTCACGAACTGTGTTAAGATAGGGCTTTATTCCCCTGGGCTTTGTTCCCGAATTGTGTTAAGATAGGGCTTTATTCCCCTGGGCTTTGTTCCTGAACTGTGTTAAGATATGGCTTTATTCCCCTGGGCTTTGTTCCCGAACTGTGTTGAGAGAGGGCTTTATTCCCGGACTGTGTTGAGAATGGGCTTTGTTCCCCGGGCTTTATTCCCGAACTGTGTTAAGATATGGCTTTATTCCCCGGGCTTTGTTCCCGAACTGTGTTAAGATAGGGCTTTATTCCCCTGGGCTTTATTCCCGAGCTATGTTGAAAGTGGGCTTTATTCCCCTGGGTTTTGTTCCCGAACTGTGTTAAGATAGGGCTTGATTCCCCTGGGCTTTGTTCCCGAACTGTGTTAAGATAGGGCTTTATTCCCTGGGCTTTGTTCCCGATCTGTGTTGATTGTGGGCTTTGTTCCCGAACTATTGATTGTGGGCTTTGTTCCCGAACTGTTGATTGTGGGCTTTATTCCTTGGGCTTTGTTCCCGATCTGTGCTGATTGTGGGCTTTATTCCCTGGGCTTTGTTCCCGATTTGAGTTGATTGTGGGCTTTATTCCCGAACTGTTGATTGTGGGCTTTATTCCCTGGGCTTTGTTCCTGATCTGTGTTGATTGTCTTTGCTGATTTTTCTTTTTCTTCAAAACCTGCGAACAAAACAAAACAAAAATTGCGTGCATGTGACGTGTATGCATGTATGCATGGATGTGTTTCCTATTCCGATGGGTTAGGTCTTCCTTGTGCTCCTTGGTGTCCTTCGTCTATAATTGTCTTTGATCATTTCCTGGGTCTGTTTACAGTTTCTTTATGTCAATTCCCTTCTGGTGATTGCTTAGTTTTCTTTTGTCTCATAGCTCAAGTTCCCGTTATGTCCCTCATTTGCGAGGTGGTAGACTGGTCGCCCCCAGTCTTGATTTAGGTTTATGCTCTTCGCTATTTGCACTAGGTCAATGTGGACCATGTGATGTGACATTCCATATCATACTATATTATATGCTATGAAATAGTCCCAAAAGTTATACATATTATTGTCCTCAAGGAATGCCCAGTAATGAAACCAGAGAACCTTCAAAACACTCAATGCAACTCAAATCCAAGTCTTTGAATAAATGATCTAAGCTAGTCTCAAAGTGTGTGTGTGCAAAGGTTCCTTTGCAAATTCATCCCCAGGTAAGCCAGCTCATTGATTTCGTCAAAAAATTGGGATCGATGGGTCAAACCAACCTAGATGTCTCAATTATGCCTGCAGTTGCTTTTCTATGCTCAATATGGTATGGTTTTCTTTCTCTTTTGTCTCTTTCTTTTCCTTTCATTTTGAACTTATTTTTGTTTTTTTGTTTCCTTTTTTTCTTATTTTTTCAACACACCTACCCTTTAAGGTAGCATTTCTTCTCGTGGTGGTCCTAATACTCGCCCATGGGTAGCTTCACGCTTATCGATTATAGGTGGTTCAATTCTTTTCTTTAGAGACTTTTCTTTCATTTTCAACCATACCACACATCATAACACAAGAAAATCAGGATAGACATTTAGGCGAACGGTCATTCACCGACCTACAATTTCTTCAACTAGTCACTTTGCTAACTACTCAGGTTTTCACTGCTAAGAACCATAATCAAATGCTTACGAGTCTAACATAGATCAATCACTCAAAGTATCAGATAAAAGCACATCAAAAGTTTTATCGTTTCTAAGATTTCTCCTCGAAGCAATCAATTTCATCATCGGACTTATGCCTAACTATTAAGGACTAAAACAAACAATCAATTTTTCTCTTCTTTTTTATTTTCTCTATTTTTTTTTTTCTTTTTTTCCTTTTTTTTCTCTCATTTTTTTTTCACAATGGTCTTTCTATCCTTGCCGTAAAGTTTTATGTTCCTCGGTTTCCTTTTCCCCGATATCCATGTTTGTTAAACTCTTATTTGACAATTCTTCTTCCTTCTCTAACCCAACAAATATCTATGATGGCTTTTAAGAGACATGGTTAACATGATGCGTGTATGGATGAGATGCATGAAATGTGTGCGATGTACGAGGTATAATATGCATGTGGTTATCAAAACAGATATCGGACTCATGCTTCTGACATATTTGGATCTTCTAAGTACATTAAGGTTTTCATACAAGTCGACCCATTATCATTTTAAAGCATTCAATCATACTATTGCGAGGTGCAAACTTGTCCCAGTTGAAAAAGGCCCAACAGGTTTACACTTTTGCGATAACATGGCTAAACAACTTCAAATGATGAGGGCCCTAAACATAAAATGACCCATTGGCATTTCAGAAGCTTTTGGCCCAACTACCATAAAACATGGACTCGTCCCAGTTTAAATGGACCAACAAGCCCATACCTCATGACAAAAAGTCCAACTGAATACAAATGACGACGGTCCTAAACGCAAGCATAAAGGGATAGTTTCTATTGGTCATATAGCTATGGTTCACATGTGAGTTTACAAGGATGTAGACAAAGGCTCTCATCAACGAAGGATTGCCTACAACTAGGTCTCCCCACTCAAGGGTCCAATCGACCAAGTGAGCGTACCTTTTTTATACCTTAAGGTACGTGCCAACGAGTTATGATGCGTGACTGACTGTCAGATGGATTTCCTATTGAAGATTCCCCAGAGGGAGGGTGTAGCAGACTCTTTTAAATACCCAAACCTATTAGGCTCTTATCGCCTTGGTGACAGGAATAAACAATAGGTCCTCCAAATTAGTCCATCACAGTATGATTATCTAAGTGCCTTCACAACGTTTCCTTATAGAAAGGTAGTGGATGAAGGAAGACACCAAACCATTACTTAGCTCTAATAGTGCCTTTGATTAAACCCATTTCAACCCACGGTAGGCACGATTAATTAAAGAACAAATCACAAACATTACAAGGTATTATTTTGGAGCCGATTCTCTATCCCAGTGGAGTCGCCAGACTGTAGGACACATAAATCGGCGACGCTGTTCCAGGCTCGCGGCCTGATTGGGAGTATGGAGTAGCCCGCGGGGGACTAAACCGGAGAAATAAAATGGAGTCGCCACCCAGTGTGAACTGGGAAAAATGATTTAAGGCCGCACTCACCCCTCGCAAGGGAAGACCTCAAACCGTTGGGTTCGGAATGGTCCCTTACTTATGCACTTGTAATGAACGGATTTATACGATAATATAACCAAATCTACACAACATACATACGCCAGAATAACATATATCTAAGTTTGCATATAACATATATCTAAGTTTGCATGCATAAAAGTAAATTGACATAACGGCAAGCACACAATCTCATGAACATATTAAATAAGTAAATGCGGAATAATAAACGACAATAAACGGAAAATAAATGCGAAATAATAAAAGGCTAATAATGCAAAATAATAAAAGGCTAATAATGCGAAACAAATGCGGGACAATAAATATGTGGCCAAAGAACTCGGTTGTTTTCAATATAGGACTTGGCATACTCGGTTGGATGTATTCCATGTCCAACCGGGCATGCCGTTTCCGGGACGACAAAATAAAATATAACAAAGGGTGCCCTCAGGTCTTACCTTTTAAGTCGCTTCTCGGGAGTGCGTTGGGACCTCGCTGGAAGGGTTAATGCTCCGTAACTTTTCTCGTTCACTGGTTGATATTTTCCCTCGATGTTCCGCTATTTTGTCTCGATTTCTTCACTATTTTGGAACAAATTTGCTGCTGTTTTCTCTGGACTGTTTTAGGGTTATTAGCTCACGGTTTTGGGTGCAGTTTTTGGTGATATAAGGCTTTTTTAAGGGGGTGTTTTTCGGTAACTTGAGGGCTGTAGTTAGGGACTGTGTCTCGGTGATATAAGGCTATTTTGAGGGGCTGATTAGCGTGCAGTGCGTGAGTACAAAAATAGATAGATGAGGGCATGCATATTATGTGATTGTTGATTTAGGTTAATCGGTGATGGGGTTTTCTTGTCATCACGTGGGGGCAAGTTTCTTAGGGTTCTGGTGTGCGGCGTGGCAGCTGAAGGGGTATGTGAAGTGCAGTGAGTGACGTGTGTGAAGCCAAGTGTGTAGAAGGGTTGGCTTCGTCGGATTGAAGGGCTTGTGGAGAGTAGGCTTTGTTGCTTGATTATGAGGGAATTGCTTTGTAGTTTTTGCAATGCCTACAAGTAGCCCTAGTTATGTGTCGTAACTAAGTTAGTTATCTGAGGTTGTGATGAATTTTAATATCACCGGTTTATAAGGGGTTATTTTATAGTTTGGGTAATTTAAAGGTTTACTTATTAAGTCTTAAGCTTAATGCATCTTGTTAACTGGCCACTAATAAGATTGATCTGGTAAATCTAAAATAAACTTGACAAAGGAATTTTAGGTTTCAGCCTTAGACTTAATAACCTACGATCTTCCTTGAGGATATATAACTCTTTAATAGATTTCCTTACAGGATAGATATATACCTGTCGGACGGGGGTAACCACAATTGGAACTTAATCTTAATGAATCCAGGTAATTTGGTTGACATAGACATATGGTTCAATTGGGTTATACTGGGTATTTGCATCTGACCATCGACATAGGCTTTTGCATAATTTCGTGTTCCAGGTTATTAAACCGATATATTACAAAAACATGAAATAACCAGTTCTTCATTTAAAAGATTTTGGAAAGATTCACAACCCTGGATAGTAATATTGAATTTTATTTAATTTAATTTTGAGCAATTTTATTTACTTGTTTTTAAGTTTAAAATCATCACCATTTCAAATCAATCAATCAATCAATCTTTTAGATACCAGTAATCATTTGACCTCATAAAATTAATAGATTACGTATTAAGTCCTTGTGGGATCGATACTTTTTATACTACTAGAACGATACGTGCGCTTGCGTTATACGCGTGTGATTATGCTGGTCAAGTTTTTGGCGCCATTGCCGGGGACTTATTTATCTTTCACTATTAGTTTTAAGGTTAGATACCTTTACTTGTATCAAATTTTCTATTTGCTTTTTTTTTTCTTGTGTTTCAGGTTCTCAGACACTACATGAGACGAACCAGAGGCTTTGAACTCCGACCGCTTGACCCATAAATTGATAGAACCATCAGACAATTGAGAAGGGAAAAGCGTGAAGGCCAAGAAGCTTTAGTCAACATGGAACCTGAACCTCTGGAAGTTGCACCACCAATACCCATTCGAGACAGAACCATTCTGGTGGTCGACGGCTTCATTTCCTGTATTGTACTTCCACCTTTACCAGAAAATGCGTGTGACATCAAAACATGCATTCAGATGATTCGGCAGTTAGTGCAGTTTGGGGGAAATGCAACTGAAGATCCTAATACCCACATCAACAACTTCCTGGAAGTTTGCGGCACTTTCAATTACAACCGAGGAGCTGAAGAATCAATGAGACTGTTGTTTTCCCATATTCCTTAAAAGACAGAGCAAAAGCTTGGCTACAGTCACTACCAGCAGGTTCCATCACAACTTGGAACACTCTAGTCACCAAATTCCTTGCAAAGTATTTTCCACCAGCCAGAACTGGAAAGCTGAGGAATGACATCACATCCTTTGTACAACAAGACTCGGAAACTCTCTACGAAGCTTGGGAAAGGTACAAATATTTACTCCGGAAATGTCCTCACCATGAGATTCCAAAATGGCTTCAAGTCCAAACTTTCTATAATGGACTTTCTGGACTGATGAGAACCACAATTGATGCTGCTACTGGAGGAGCTTTGATGGAAAAATGAGAAGATCAAGACTGGGACTTAATCGAAGAAATGGCTAACAACAATTCCTTGTGGCCAATAGAAATGAGCATGATTCAAAGAATTGCTGGAATTTATGAAGTTGGAGCCAACTCAGCAGTCAATACCAAGCTAGATCCGATATGCAAATTCATGGACACTCTCGGTATGCAAGGCAATATTGGAGCCACAAGTTCACCATATGGAGGAGCACCAGAGCCAAACCAACTTGAAGAAATGGTGAATTTTGTCAACAATTTCACCAGACAGGGGAACAATCCATATTCCAACACCTACAACCCAGGGTGGAGGAATCATCCCAATTTATCATGGAGTAACAATTCAGGGCAAAAGAACTATCCACCACCCGGATTCCAACAGCAACAGAACAAAGACCAGGAGTAGGCAAATGAACCAGGAATAGCGGAAGTGCTGACTCAGTTAAAAAAATATGATGCTATATTTCAGAGCCAATCTGCCTCTATCAAAGCACTGGAGAATCAAATTGGACAACTAACCAATGCCCAGAGTTACAGACCGCCAGGAAATCTTCCCAACAACACAGAACCGAATCCAAGGAACCGATGGAAGGAGCAATGACAAGCCATTACCTTGAGAAATGGCACTGAAATCAACAAAGATGTTGGAATCAAGGCAACCAAAGAAAAAGTTCCAAAAGATGCAGTTCCACAGATGAGGAAAAAGAAGCAAAGGAAAAAGATCAAGAAAAATTCACTCCACCTCCACATTTTCCTCAGCGTCTTCAGAAAAACAAACTGGACAAGCAGTTTGCTCGATTCCTCGAGGTGTTCAAAAAGCTGCACATCAACATCCCATTTGCAGAAGCATTGTAAGAAATACCCAGCTATGTAAAATTCATGAAAGACATTTTTTCACGAAAACGAAGATTGGGAGACTACGAGACAATAGCATTGACGGAAGAATGCAATGCTATTATTCAGAGGAAACTTCCCCCGAAGTTGAAAGATCCTGGCAGTTTCACAGTCCCGTGCACCATTGGAGAACATTACATCGGTAAGGCTTTATGTGATTTATGTGCAAGTGTTAATTTAATGCCTTTTTCTATTTATAGGAAACTGCAAATTGGAGAAGCAATGCCTACCTCAGTCTCACTGTAACATGCTGATCGAACGCTCGCATTTCCAAGAGGATTCGTTGAAGATGTGCTGGTCAAAGTTGACAAACTCATTCTCCCAACAGATTTCATTATCCTAGACATGGAGGAAGACAAAGACGTGCTGATCAACCTTGGGAGACCATTCTTGGCTACAGGTCGAACTGTGATTGATGTACAAAAATGAGAACTAACCATGAAAGTTCAGGACCAAGAAGTTACCTTCAATGTTTTCAAAGCCATGAAATTCCCGAGTGAAGAAAATGAGGAAGAATGTTTCAGAATTGATATTGTTGATAGTCTCATCCAAGATACTAATACAATTTCCAAGGACAAACTTGAAGCATGCATCACTAACATGATTGACAGCGAGCTAGATGCTGAAATTATGAAATGTATCAACTATCTTGACAAGCCATTTCGTTTCAAATCAACACCACCAATTGAAAGTCTGGAACTCCCAAAGAAAGACCGAATCAAACCCTTAATTGAAGAACCACCACAGCTGGGAGCTGAAGTTACTACCGAGCCATCTCAGGTATGCATTTCTTGGAAACTCTTCTGAATTACCTGTTATTATTTCTTCTTCACTAACATTGGAGCAGGAAGAAAAGTTACTGAGAGTGTTACGAGAACATAAGAGAGCCATTGACTAGACTATAGCAGACATTTGAGGCATTAGTCCATAATTTTGCATGCACAAGATTCTGATGAACGATGAATACAAACCCACAGTGGAGCATCAACGGAGACTCAATCTAATCATGAAAGAAGTCGTAAATAAAAAAAAACATCAAGTGGTTGGATGCTGGTATCATCTACCCCATCTCAGATAGCACTTGGGTGAGTCCTATGCAGTGTGTGCCAAAGAAAGGAGGAATCACTGTAGTCACAAATGAAAAGAACGAGCTGATTCCTACAAGAACGGTGACTGGATGGAGAGTATGTATGGACTACCAAAAGCTGAACAAAGCCACGAGAAATGTTAGGAAACGGCCGCGAGTGCGCAGCGGAAAATCAAAATTATTATGCCGCTTTCCCGTTGCCCAAGACCCATTTGTTTTGATTATTCTATAAGCCTAGGCATGTTACTATATATTCTAAGCATAAAACTCATAAAATATTGTAGACACTGGATTTTTGCATAAAGCCCAATGATGAGCCTCGTATGGAGGCACTACCCGATAAGTTGCGGAAGTCGGGGGAAATGGACGTCGGAAGGGAAAAATTTAAAAATTAATACCTTATCAAAATTTACTCAATTAATCTCTGTTTTAACTGTTAGTCTCGGCCCAAAACCCCTGCAACCCGTAAAAGCCCACATGCCTCACACACCCATCCAATCCTTCTAAGCCCATTCCGCCCAAGCCCAATCCAAGTATTCAAATCACATTTAACACATCTTAAAATCCAATTGAATCACCTTCCAAATTAAAAATATCCCCCCACCAAAATTACACAAATTGCTTTCCCTAAATAACTTAATTAAACACATCACATTTACATGATTTATTTCCTTAACTAAAAAACCCTAGGCGACAACTATAAAAACATGACAAAAACAAACCCTAGGGAACCCTGTGGATTCCTCTCTCTCTTCTCTCTAAAACAGAAAAAAAAAAACCATAGATCCTTCTCCTCTCCCATTGGTTCTCACTCACGGCAACTTCACAAAAATGCAATGAAACCCTAATCTCTCCTCTCTCTTCTCTCCATCTCTCACTCTTCATACGCTCGGAAACCATCATCATTCTTCTTCTTCTCTAACATATTCATTCGGCAAGCAATAAAAGAAACCCTATCTGCACGTCTCTTCTCACACAACACTCACACACGATCTGCTCTCTCTCTTTGACACATGCATGTCTCTTCTCACACAGCACTCACACACGGTCTGCTCTCCCTCTTTGACACATGCACGTCTCTTCTCATACAGCACACAAACACGTCTCTTTTCAATAACACAGCAAACGAATACACAAACAAATAAATAACCCTTCAGCACCAGCCAAACCGTGACAAATAGCAACCCACCACAAGCCAAACATCTAACCAACACAGCCACAAAACCCTTCAATATGCAGCCCTCCACGTAAAAATACAACAAAACAAAACCCTCAGCCCCACACACTGCCAGCAACCCCGCACGACACTTCACAAATCAAAAAACAAAGTAACCCAGCAGCCCCTTCACATGAACGACAGCCACATATTTAACACACACTGAACCGACTAAGCCGTGAACCCTAGAACCAACAAAAATGACAAGGAAACCAGTCCTTTAAGCCATCAAAATCACCCAAAATCAGCACCCCTCCTCGCACACAAACAATAAAACAAACCACCCCATGAACCACCAAAAATCAGCCCCTAAAGTAGTCCCTAAAACAACCAAAATAGTCCCTAAATAACCACCCGAAACATCAGCTAAAATAGTCCAAAATAGTGAGGAAACCACAAACAAAACAACGAGACAGTGAGCAAGAATGTTGAACCAGTGAACCAGAAAAGTTACGGAGCATCAACCCTTCCGGCGACGGTGTAACGCACTTCCGAGAAGTAATTTAAAAGGTAAGACCTAAGGGCACCATTTACTATTATTTATTTATCTTTTCAGTTATTTATTATCGTTCACTCGCATGCATCATTATGTTTCATGTCTATTTTTATTTATATTGGGTTGATGATTGCGTGCTATCTCTTGCGGTATATCGGATGGAAACCCACACGTAAATTCCGTAGCTGAATCCGAATGGACGGTAGTGTGGTCTGTACTTGGGATACAACTCCACGTACCCCTTGAGAAATTTTCAAGCGCGTGTTTCGTTTTGTTATTTAATTTTGTGTTCATTTGTTGTTTGTGTTTATTGTTCCGTTATTTACTTTCCGTATATTATTGCTTTATTTATTTATGCATTGTTAATCTAGTGCGCATGGGCTAACTACGTTGGATCAAATGTCCTCCATTTGAGGGAAATGCCTAAAGGCTACATTCACCACGATGTTTTGCCACGCCGGACGAAATATACTTGATTGAATGTGAAGTACGTTCAATCGGGCATACGAGGTCCCATATAGATGTCGGCCTTGGTCACATCTCTTTTATTATTCTGTTATTTACTTTCCGTATATTATCGCTTTATTTATTTATGCATTGTTAATCTAGTGCGCATGGGCTAACTACGTTGGATCAAAGGTCCTCCATTTGAAGGAAATGCCTAAAGGCTTCCTTTACCATGATGTTTTACCGCGCCAGACGAAGTATACTTGATTGAATGTGAAATACGTTCAATCAGGCATACGAGGTCCCATATAGATGTCGGCCTTGGTCGCATCTCTTTTTTTATTCCGTTTTTTACTTTTCGTTTGTTATCGCTTTATTTATTTATACATTACTATTTGGTGTGCATGGGCTAATCGCGTTGGATTAAAGGTCTTCTATTTGAGGGAAATGCCTAAAGGCTACCTTTACCATGACATTTTGCCGCGTCGGGTATACAAGATCCCATATGCATGTTTGTCTCTTTAATCATTTCTTTTACATTACACACTTAATCATTTCTCTTTATTATTAACGCTTTTACTGTTATTTTTTATTTACATTTTCACACTTCTTTGTTTAATATGTTTATGGAATTGTGCGCTCGTTTTTTTTATTTAATTTTATTGGTGTGCAAACTTGGGTGTTGATTAAATTATCTTGCATGCGTTTCATAAGATTTGGTTATACTATTGTATAAATCTTTCATTACAATTGGCATAAGCAAGGGACCATTCCGAACCCAATGGTTTGAGGTCTTCCCTTGCGAGGGGTGAGTGCGGCCTTAAATCATTTCCCAGTTCACACTAGGTGGTGACTCCTTTATTCTCCGGTTTAGTCCCCCGCGAGCTATTCTGTACTCCCGACCAGGCCGCGAGCCCGGACATCGTCGCCGTACCTCTGTGTCTATTCCCATAGTCTGGAAACTCCACTGGGGACAGAGAATCGACCCCGAAATAATGTCTTGTAATGTTTGTGATTTTTGCTTTAGTTAACGTTGTCTCATATATTTTGCATACCCTTTCTTACCTTGATGGTATCATGTATCGTGAAGTCATTTTTGCTCGAAGCGGCGGATCGTTATATGGTATCATCACTCGTTGGCACATACCTTAGGGTATAAAAAAAGGTACACTGACTTGGTCGTTTGAACCCTTAAGTGGGGAGACCTAGTTGTGGGCAACCCTTCGCCGGCGGGAGCCTTTATCAATACTCCCATAAACCTGCATGAGAACCATAGTTATATGACCTATAGAAGCCACCCTTTATGCTTGTGTTTGGGACCATCATCATTTGGATTCATTTGGACCTCTTGTCATAAGAAATGAACTTGTTGGGCCATTTAAACTGAGACGAGTTTATGTCTTATGACGATTGGGCCAAAAGCTTCCAAAATATCGATGGGCCACTTTGTGTTTGGGCCCCCTATCATTTGAAGTTGTTTAGCCACGTTATCACAAAAGTGTAAACCTGTTGGGCCTTTTCAACTGGGACAAGTTTGCACCTCGCAATAATATGATTGAATGCTTTAAAATGATAATAAGACAACTCGTATGTAAGACACATATACTAAGGATTGCCATTTTATTAATTAATGAAAATATTACAAATATATGTACATATAGTCCATCCACAAGTTGGGTATAGGGCATATCCCTAAAAATCTCCCACTTGCACTGTAGCCAACTAGTATGAATCTGGATATCATACTCTCGGGTGTTCCTATCATGCTTTTTTTGAGTCATCCCTTTAGTCAGATAATCTGCAAGATTATCTTCTGTGGGTATTTTCTCTATAATAACTTCTTTTCTCTCAACAATCTCTCTGATGAGACGAAATCACCTGAGTACATGCTTGGATTTCTGGTGGGACCTTCGTTCATTTGATTGAGCAATGGCACTCGTGTTGTCACAATACATCGTGACGCCATTCTTTATCACGGGAAGCACTTCCAGCTCCGTGATGAACTTCTTTATCCAGACTACTTCTTTAGCAACCTCAGATGCTGTAATATACTCGGCTTCAGTGGTGGAGTCCGCTGTAGTTGACTGCTTTGAGCTTTTCCAACTGACAGCACCGCCATTCAAAGTAAACAGATATCCTGTTTGCAATCTGCTGTCATCCCTATCGGTCTGAAAGCTCACATCACAGTAACCAATGACTTTCATCTCAGAACAATCTCTGTATGTCAAAAACACATCCTTAGTTCTTCTCAGATACTTGAGGATTGTTTTGACAGCTGCCCAGTATTGCTCACCAGGATTTGCCTGATACCTGCTCGTTATGCTAAGAGCATAAGAGACATCAGGTCTTGTACATAGCATGGCATATATGATTGATCCTATTGCTGAAGCATAATGGATCCTACTCATACGCTCTCTATCTGAAGGAGTATGTGGACATTGCTCCTTAGATAATTTAATTCCATGACAAGTAGGTAAATTACCTCTTTTGGAATCTTCCATTTTGAATCTTTTCAAAACTTTATCTATGTACGTAGATTGAGAAAGTCCTAACAACCTCTTAGATCTATTACGGTAGATCTTAATGCCGAGGATGTAGGCTGCATCTCCCAAATCTTTCATGGAGAAATTCTGAGATAACCATTGCTTGGTGGCTTGTATCATAGGAATATCATTCCCGATGATTAATATGTCATCAACATATAATACAAGAAATACAACAGCATTCCCACTACTTTTCCTGTAAACACAAGGCTCGTCTACATTTTTAATGAAGTCAAATTCTTTGATTGTCTCATCAAATCGTATATTCCAACTTCTGGAGGCTTGCTTGAGTCCATAAATGGATCGTTTAAGCTTCCATACTTTATTGTGTTCATCCTTAGATGCAAACACCTCAGGTTGTGTCATATAGACTTCCTCTACAAGGTTCCCATTAAGGAAATCTATTTTGACATCCATCTGCCAAATCTCATAATCAAAGTGTGTAGCTAGTGTCAGTAAAATTTGAATGGACTTTATTATTGCAACAGGCGAGAAGGTTTCGTCATAGTCAATTCCTTGGATTTGTCTATAACCTTTCACCACCAACCTTGCCTTATAGGTTTGGATGTTGCCTTCTGCATCAGTTTTACGCTTGTAAATCCACTTGCAGCCTATGGGTTTTATCCCTTCAGGTGCATCTACAAAGTCCCAGACTTGATTCTGATACATAGAGTCTATTTCAGATTTGATGGCCTCAAGCCACTTGACTGAATCAATGTCACGCATTGCTTCGTCATAACTAGTGGGATCGTCATTATTAATGACTTGATCATGTTCCTCATCAATATGGAAACCATATCTTTCAGGCTTATGTCTTTCCCTACTAGACCTTCTGAGTTCACAACCTTATGGTTGTTCCATCGCTACCATTTTGAGGGGCCTGGGGTTTAGTTATATGTTAGTTTGTTGTTCTCGTACCTCATCGAGGTCAAGTCTACTCCCACTATATTTCTTGAGAATGAATTCATTCTCTAGATATTTAGCATTTCGTGAGACAAATGTTCTTTGTTCATTTGATACGTAAAACACGTATGCTCTTGAGTTCAAGGCATATCCTACAAACTTACATTTAAATGCCCTATCATCCAATTTGTTAGTTTGTATGAGCTTGACATATGCGTCACATCCCCAAACTCTTAGATAACTAAGACTATGACGTTTCCCAGACCACAACCCGTATGGTGTTTGACTAACAGTCTTGGAAGGAACTTGGTTTAGTAGTAGTGTTGCAGTTTATAAAGTAAGACCCCAAAATGAAAGAGGTAAATCCGTGCCTGGCATAATTGATCGGACCATATCTAATAATGTCCGATTTATCCTTTCGGAGACCCCATTATGCTTTGGAGTTCCCGAAGGAGTCCACTGGGAAACAATGCCATTTTCTTTCAAGTAATCTTGAAATTCGTTGCTTAAGTATTCACCACCTCGGTCAGACCTTAATGACTTAATACTTTTATTAAGCTGGTTTTCTACTTCAGCCTTGAAGTCTTTGAATTTCTCAAAGGCTTCAGATTTGTACCGTATAAGGTACACATACCCATATCGCGAATGATCATCGATAAAGGTAATGAAATAGGAGAATCCACCTCTAGCGGTGACTGACATTGGTCCACATACATCAGAGTGTATGAGTTCTAATGTCTCCGCTGCACGCTGTCTTTTACCTTTGAAGGGTAATTTGGTCATTTTACCAAGTAAACCAGACTCACAAGTTCCATAAGGTTTATATTTGAAGGGTTTGAAATGCCCATCCTTATTTAACTTAGTTAATCTTGTTTCATTGATATGACCTAAACGACTGTTCCATAATCTTGTTTCATGAAAAGCCTTTATTACATAAAGAATAAATTGAAATGATGTTCTTTACTAGAGAAGGTACATAAACATAATCTTCTAAGTCTAAAACTAAACCATTCGGTAAAACTAATGAATAAGTCCCCACGCACAATGCATCCAGTTTTGCTCCATTACCCATGCGTAAGTCAACCTCCCCATGACAGAGTCTCCTACTGTTTCTTAGGCCCTGCACATTGTTACACAAGTGAGTCCCACAACCGGTGTCAAGCACCCAAGTAGAAGGTTCAGAGTTTTGAGAATATAGTTCAATCATATACAACATACCTGAAGCATTGAGCTTCTTGGCCTATTGGCCTTCCCTAACTTCATTGGCTTTCAAGGATCTGCAGTCTTTCTTCTAATGACCATTCTTTCCACAAAAGAAACATTTCCTCTTTTTTTTTTCTTCTCCACCTTACCATTGGGCTTTAGGTGATCTGGAGCCTTGTCATTGCCCTTATTTTTTTTTGGGCCTCGTGGCTTCAGGTCCGTACCCGTAAGCATGAAGGAGGTTTTAAGCTCCGGTTTCAAGTCCTTATCTGCTTGCTTTATCAGATTGTGCAATTCTGCTAAAATAGCTTCTTTATCAGACAGATGAAACTGCATAATAAAGTTAGAGAATTCTTTTGGTAAGGATTGAAGAATTAGATCGTGACCTATCTAATGATCCATGATGAACCCGAGGTTGGCCAATTTTTCAATGTGGCCAATCATCTTAAGCATATGTCCACTAACAGATAATTCCTTATACCTTGTTTGGAATAAGGCACATGACACTTGGAATCTCACGGTATGAACGGAAGTTGCATACAACTCCTTTAAGTGAAAGATGATGGTTTGAGCATCCATATCTTCGTGAGCTTTCTGAAGTTCGTCCGATATAGAGCCAAGCATATGCAAACTGCTTGCTCATCATCATCGACGTGTTTCTTCCAAGCATCAAATGTATCTTGGTCAGCATCTTCTGCGGGTTCAGGGGGAAATGGTCTTTCAAGAACATAGAAAATCTTTTCTTGTCGTAAGACAATTTTAAGGTTTCTAAACCAGTCATTGTAGTTGTCCCATTTGAGCTTATGCTCATCAAGGATGGAACGAAGTGATACTCTGTTTGCCATTTGAATGTTTGTGAAATATTTTAACCCACCTGTTAAGTGAAAATGTTAAAATTAGGAATATGTTTTCATTAATTTTTCACAATAACATTGGCTTTTAATATTATGAAGTTGCTCATACTCAATTGTTTTAAAATTTTAAGCAAATCGCATCAACCCCAATATAATGGATTTCTTGTGGGCAAGGTGTTGGGTTTTCTAGGTCAAACCAAGATCAATTAAGCAAGAAATCATGTGAATACAACAAAGTAAGAATGCGGAAAATACTCACTTTGATCGGTTTTGGATGTATGAGATAACAAAAATTCCAAGCCTTGGTGTTATGCTCCAAGCTCCTCTTTGATGTATGTTGAGCTTCCAAGCTTGTCCTTGAATTCCAAACTCATGGATTGGTTTCCCTATCACCTTTGTATAACTCTTTATGTGCTAGTAATGGAAGAAATTTGCAACAAAATCTTCCTATTTCTTCTTACAACTTTCGGCCAAGCCAAGATGAAGGAGAATGAGAGGTTCACGGTTTTGAGAGAGTTTGGGAGAGGAGAGAGTCTTTTTTTTTTCAAAAGAAAACTTATGTCAAAATTCTCACACAATTTGGTATATGCTTTTCCAAAAAGCTTAACTAAAATTGGATGGAAAATTGCATTAAAGTCTCTCAACTACTCCCATCACTCAAAATGACTAGATGACAATCACCAAAAAGGTGACAAGACTTCCATCCCTTAAAGTGACTAAAGATGTGACTCGCGAAGTGACTTGTGGGCCCCACTTAAATTCAAAATCCGAGTGGGCCCACAAACACATTCCGGGCTTGGATTCGTTAATTCCGAATTAACGAATTTTTCGTTGCGACGTAATTAAATCAAATTTAATTAAATAATTATGCCTATCAAAATTACTATTCACGTCACTAGTGAATTAATTCTAAATTAACTCGTTCGCCCGAATTAAAATCCAATTTTAATTTCGTGTCGAAATCTAATTTCGTTTAATATATCGAATATAATATTTTATCGATTAATTCCAAATTAATCATTCTCTCTCTTCAGATAGTATTTTATCCCAGATAAAATATCTCTGTAATTAATCCTAGATTAATTTTCTCTCTCTCCTAATTAATCCCAGATTAATTATGTTCGAGTCATACGTCATCAGTGAATCTTCGGGAAGCGACCCATGAGATCTCTGGATATGTTGACAGTAAATCCGGTCATCGGACCATCCCAACAGGTACGTACCTAGTACTACGTTTTTACCGATTTACGAGACATGGTTGGCTTCTCGCAAAGCACAGTGCCTACCCAATTCTCCAGAAATATTCTTTTAAGGAATATGTAATCTATGTCAGGCATAGTATACGTAGTATTGCGTATTGCGATCCAGTATCGAATGTCACATGCTAGGCCTGGGGCTGGAATTGTGTCTGCCCCGTACGAAGCATATATCGGGTCTCTGGTAACTAGTCTCTATAATCGGATAAACATGACCTAGTCATATTATCCCGATGATTGCAGTACTAAAGAGTACTAGTTCCGTATCCTGCGTGATCATCATCTCCATATAATTGGAGTGATACTTCCATCTTGACATCACACCCAATACACTACGATTCTCAATATACCCAGAAGAGGCATACACAGAAACTGTTAAAGCCTGGACGACCAAAACCAAAGTATATTGATTGTCGCAAGTATTAGCGATGCAAGTCTCAGGTTAAGACCAAATACACCTACCCTGATTCGAACTTCCATAGACACATAGTCATACTACCAATGGAATTCCGAGGGGTCTATCCAGAGCGAAACTGTTCCCATACCATCGGTAAACACAACCTCCTATCACATTTGCATACGTATCCAATACTTAAATATATGAGAACTATGCCGTTATGCTCCCACAATTCGCACAAGTGCAATACTAGTCTATTCCGTATTATCGATGTCCAGTTTCGATAATACTACGACTAAGGATATTTAATGATTAAACCTTAGTGGATTAATACTGTCTCATATCTTATTAATCCGGTACTAATCATATGGACTTTTATCATTTATGTATCTTGGTAATCCAATTACAAATGATAAAAGAGCAATTTCTTTTGTCACATAGTTAATTTGTACAACAACACCATGTTATGTACAAATAGTGATGCTGTGGGTCATAATTGTCCAACAAACTTGATGTTCTTAATCGGTTATAGGAAACTTGCTACAGTGACCCCAGTCACTTCAAGTTCTCCTTCTCCATAGACTAAGACAACATCCTTAGTTCTCTAAGATACTAACGGATGTTCTTAACATCAATCCAGTGACTATCACTCGGATTGGCCTGTTTGTGAATCCATATGCTCAAAGCGTATGATACACCAGGTCTCGTACATTTTTCAATGTACGGTTTCTAGGAGAGTATTGCGAAAGCCAAGCTTTCGGCGATATTTATTTTATGGGAATATCATTTCCAAGAAATGACGTATTATCATTATTTTATAGGACAGCCACTGTCAGTGCGCTCCCACTAACCCTCTTATTTACACAAGAATCATTTTCGTTTTGAATTAAATCATTTACCATTATGATTATATCAAAACGATAATTCCAAGAACCTAATGCTTGTTTCAATCCAATCATGGATCGAATAACAAGCATTATCCAAATGGATTTACCGTGGCAACAGGTAAAAGGTTGAATCGTAATCAACACAATGTTGATAACGATACCTTTCCGTTAAAGCCTTGCTTTATACGTTGGTATGTTGCCATCCATGTATGTCTTCCTAGAAGACATATAGTACCAATAGGCACAATGCCTTGTGGTACATCAACTAGTATCCAAACTGGTTGATATATATGGAATCCATTTCGGATTACATGACACTTTGCCATAATTAGGGAGTTGATACCTTGTATCACTTCCTCATACGTAGTCAGTTAGTATTCCTCAATAAGATAGACATCTTTATGAGGTGCGATCAGAAACCCATACCCCAGGTTGTTTTCTGACTCTTTATCCTACCTACATGGTTCTTGTGTATTCGAAGATTAATGGTAATAGTTTCATCCTTGATGAACTATTCATGTTCCATTAAGATTCGGTGCCTTGAATAGTATTACTCTGATTTTCATCGAGTTATACTATCCTCCCACTTACCACTGCATATCGGTATTCCTCTCAGGAAAACCGCATGGTGAACAACAATCTAATTGTTCTCTTGTGAGGTGTATAAGTACAATACTTATGGTATCCCTAGGATGACCTACATTTGGCACTTATCCTATTTGGGTTTTAGTTTGGTATCATCCAAACATATGCCTAGCATACCCAAATTATCAGGGATGAGAAACCCGGTTTCTTTCCCGTTCATATCTAATATGATATCTGTCAAACAGATTGTTATGGAACCTTATTCAAAATAAGTTCTTGCACTGTTTAAAGCTTATCCATTGAAGGAAATGGTAGCTCAGAGCGACTCGTGATTAACCTTATTATGTCTAACAACATTCGGTTAATCCGTTCGGACACACCGTCAAACTGACGTATTCCGGGAGGAGTCCTTATTTGAAAGAATATTATACTCTTTCAAATATACGAGAAACTTATTGCTTAAGTATTATTCATTACGGTCTTACCGTGACGGTTTAATACTTTAGCCGATCTATTTGTCTATTTCGTATCGAAACTCTAAAAGTTTCCGATTTGTGTTTCAAAAGAAACACATAACCATACGCGATGCCACATCCGTACAGGTCATGAAATATTCATATCCATATCTAGCCTAGCTAGACATGGTCCCACTTGCTTCACTATGAAGTAGGGCTAACAGATCGGTGGCATTTACACTTTTACCAAGCAAATAGTGTTTTAGGCACTTTGCCCAAATAGACTAGATTCGTAGACTTTATTTGAATGGAATCAAATCAGTCCTGGTATCCGCTCTTCAAAAGTGCGGATATACGATTCTTGTTTATCAGTGTCCCTGACAACTATGCCACAATTAAGTTTCTTAACTGATCAAATCAGTTTGAGCTATTTATTTGTCATGTTATATATTTGAGATATTATTTATATTCAAAATATAAATCCTGTTATTCACATCTAATGTGTTTATCTCAATATCATCTTTATATAATGAAACACTTTAGTGTTCTAGAATATAAAGGTACACCCGCAGCGGGTTATACGCGATATAGAGATAATGTTTCTAGTCAAACTAGCTACATTATAACAGTTTCTAAATTTAAGTACTAACCCGAAGGTAGTTCCTAAATTCAGATATCTACGGTTAAAACAGCGACTTTCGTCCCGTTTTCAATTCGCATATAAATCTCAATTGAAGTCAGTATCCTGTTCAAAATAGATTTTGAACATCAATATATATATTTTATGTACCACACTAAGTATCTAAAATCCAATTTTAATACTAGCTGTGAACATAATTATGACAAACATAATGGATTAAGCACTTAAGTTATCATTACATGATCTTCCAAAGATTATGCTCTACTATTTGCTTAACTCTGGGCTTAGGCATAATACGTTATTTTATCAAATAAAATAACTTATTATTTTTCCAGGACCATCCTGAAATTTATTCCCAATTTGAAAATTAAAGTCGTTTAAATACATTTTCACCCAGGATTATGTCTTAAACACTAATCTTTTATTTTTATATCTTGATTCTAATAGTCCAACTATTTAATCAACGATTTGTGGTACTATTTATTATAATGATTATAATAGTCCAACTATATAATCAAATATAATCTAAATTAATTAACCTCAATTACATTGATTACTATAGTCCAACTATAAAATCAACTGTAAACTGAAATTAATTAATTCAAATATATTGATTAATATAATCCAATTATATATAATCAAAAATATAATACAGTCCAACTGATTATTAAAACAACAATTTAAATATTAGTCCAACTAACATTTAATCTAACGACGAAATAATTTGAATGAGCGCGTATGGCGAGTAATTGAACGAGTATTGCAAATTCAATTCTTGCCTCCCACTATTTTTCGGCGAGCCTCTAACCCTATGTCGAGTACTCGGGAAACCATGTTTCCTAGTGGGCTAGTATCCCGTTAAATATCACACAATCTTCTTTGGCCAACAAATTGTATGATAATTAACTAGGTAGATCTCGAAGATCAATTGGATCCCATCCAATTCCTAGATCCAGTAGGCGGATATCCAAATCCTAAACATATATCTTATATATGCCAATACATCCAATGTATTACCTAACCTTTTTCCTCTGAATCAACTAAGCCTTGGCTTTGGCACAACAAACCTAGTGATCCCAGTCAAGCGCGACCCATTGACCATGGAAAGCTTCGTAATCAATGTCGATGGACAAGAAGTGGTCTTGACTTTGGCCAACAAACCACAACTTGGACATGACACCAATATGGAACAAATCCTCGTGATTCAAACACATCTTCGACGGACAAGGGCTTGACTTTGGCCAACAACCCATGCCAATCTCGGATCTTGAGTAAGAATCACTCAATGGAAGGAAAAACGCATGATATTTGATGAGGGTTTTTCGCGTGCAAATTGGCTACCAATTTAATTATCTTTGTTAAGGTCTCATCATCATACACCCTTAAACATGCATTCTAAACACATAATAAAACGAGTATGAAAATAAAATAATAATGATATGCGGATGGATACTTTACATTGATCCTAGATCAAATCTCTCATTTTCTCTCTCCAAAGCTAGCACATGTATTTACTTCTACCCGTTACACTACACTTCTAAAGAAACCTCATTTACATTGAGGGGAATAGGTGAGAAGAGAATACAAAGAGTATAGAGGTGATAAGGCTGGACACGCAGGTCCAATTTAATAAATCAAATTTATTACAACAATTTCTAAAATTGCCCCACCCGACTAAATCCATCCGATATACATTATTCATGCATCACAACCATGTATTCATACAAGTATGTTATCAATCAATCTAATCCAATTAATTAATCTGATAATTAGTGATAATCCAATGTTCAAACAACGATTTGATTTTTGCTCGAGTCAAACTCGTTTTGCGAATAAGTACTGAAAGTACGAATTCTTGAATTAAATTAAACTACAACATTAAATCCAATTTAACATGTATATTTAATACTAATTCACTATTCAATTCCAATTGAATATTACACTTTATTTAATGAACCTTTACGACTTAAATTCCAAATTTAATCGCAATGGGTCTCAAAGCCCAATTAACATCTAATGTTTATTTAATTAAACTCCAATGGGATTTTAATTAATTTCTTAAGGCGTGGACTTTTGGTCAACTCGGGTCAAACTGATAACCAAAATCCAATCCGGGAGTTACCCCATAAGCCTTTAAATTAATTTTGGCCCATTAGGCCCAATTAAATAATTAAGGTCCATTAAGTCATAATTGGACTTTATGGATGCGGTTTTGGGCCCAATTGGATCCAACCAAATTGGCCTAAACCTAACTTGGTACAACCAAGCCCAAAAGCCCAATTACAACCTATAAGGCCCAATTTCCAAAATAAGCCCAAATTAATTAACTTATAAAATTCTAAATTCCATAATTAATTAACCTAAGTGTAATGCACAATTGACCACCCAATTAATATTTCTAAAATATCAATTAGCATACTTTATCATGCATTTCTACATCAAATAATGTCCAACACAATTTATTAAAATCAAACCCATTTTACATGCTTTGTTTTCTTGGTAATTAGGGGTTTTTCCAATCCGATTCGGTTTCAATACAATTGAATCCACAATCATCATTTCCCAAATCAATTCAATTCATCCAATGAATTAAAATCAAAAAACACAATGAATTTCAAATTTTTAAGAATTCGGCCAAGCCTTCTTTAAAAGGGAAAAATTGTTCCAAATCAAAATTCAATCCAATTGAACTTCAAAATAACATTACCCAATTGTTTTAAGTCATCCAATGATCAAACAAACAAAATTACCAAGAAATTTAGGGTTCTTTAATTTTGGCATCATAAGCAATTTGGGGAAATTTGTTCCAAACACAATTTCAACAAATTGATCCAATCAATCTAAATTAAACATACTTTAAGCATTCTCTCATCAACCAATTTCACAAAATATGCTCAAAATAAAGTTTCCACAATTTATCACTTTATGCCAACATAAAAAATTGGGGAAATTTGTTCCAAACACAATTTCAACAAATTGATCCAATCAATCATTAATTCAACAACATTTAAGCATACTTAATCAATCAATTTAATCAAATCATGCTTCAATTGATTTTACCCAATTTGTTATGCCCAAAATTTGGGGAAAAATGGATCCAACCAAATTTCATGAAATTGATCATGCACAACATCAATTCAACCTCATTCAAGCATACTATACTAAACAATTTAATCAATTGATGCTCAAATTGAGTTTACCCAATTTTGTCAACTTTGGCCTACACAAAAAATTGGGGAAATTTGTTCCAAACACAATTTCTTCAAATTGATCTAATCAATCATTAATTCCAACTCATTTAAGCATACTATAACAAATAATTTCATCAAAACATGTCCAAAATTCGTTTTACCCAATTTTAACCCTAACTTTTTCACGCTTGTTCAAGGCTCAAGATAACATTGTTGAGTTCCTAATTAGGTCCCAAGAATCATCCAAAAAAAGCATAAAATCGCATGAATACATCAAGGAATAATGGCGGAAACATATACTCACAATGATTGGTTTGAGATGCAAGAACACAAGTCTTTTGTTCCTCCATGGAGCTCGGTTTTGACCTTCAAGAACTGCAGTGGGGCGCACGGTGGGGGCTGTTTTGATGCTCCAAAAATCGGCCATGAAAGACTCCATTGAAGCTCCAAGCTTCAAGCTTTCCAAGCTCACAAACTCATTTCCTATCACCTTAATATAACCCATATGGTGTGCTAGCACAAGGATCTTGCAACAAAATCATTAGCTTCTCCATTTTGTGTGTCCAAACCAGAAAAATGAAGAAGAATCGGCCAAGGAGACCGTGAGAGAGAGAGAAGCTTTTATTTTTTGTCCAAAACAAAACCCTAAAACGTGGACTTAGAGAGAGAAACGTGAATCTCCCTTTTAAAACCCTTATTTTCGAATATATTAAAGAAAGAGAGAAAGTGTAAATGGTTTTAATAATTTCAAAAATTAATAAAAGCAATTACCACCTTTTACTTTCAAAAAGTAAAGTCAAAAGGTCAAAAGCAAAAGCAATAATTCTTTTCCATCACCTTTCACTTTTACTTATCACATCAAGTCACTTAATAAAGTGACAACATGTCATGTCACATCACATCACTCAAAGTGACAAGTGATTTGACAATTGATGCGACTAGCGATTTGACGCTTGATGTGACTTGCGTGCCGCACTCGAATTCAAAATGCGAATGCGCTCGCAACCACTCTCGGGCTCGGGTTCGCTAATTCCAAATTAACGAATTTTCCGTCGCGTCGTAATTAAATGATTACGCCTAGCGAATTCACTATTCACGTCGCTAACGAATTAATTCTAAATTAATTCGTTCGCCCGAATTAAAATCTAATTTCAATTCCGCGTCGAAATCTAATTTCATATAATATATCGAATATATTATTTTATCCGATTAATTCTAAATTAATCGTTCTCTCTCTTTTAAACGATATTTTATCCCAGATAAAATATCTCCGTAATTAATCCCAGATTAATTTTCTCTCTCATCGAATTAATCCCAGATTAATTCTATCTCTCTCTTCTAATTAATCCCAGATTAATAAAGTGCGAGTCATACGTCATCGGTGAATCTTCAGGAAGCGACCCATGAGATCTCCGGATATGTTGGCAGTAAATACGATCGTCGGACTATCCGAACACGTAAGTACCTCGTACTACGTTTATACCAATTTACAAGACAAGGTTGGCTTCTAGCAAAGCGCCATGCCTACCCAATTCTCCAGAAATATTCTTACAGGAATATATAGATCTGTATCAAGCGTAGTATACCGTAGTATTGTGTATATCGGCCAGTATCGGATAGTCACGTGCTAGGGCTGGGGCTGGATAAGTGTCTGCCCCGTCCGAAGCACATGTCAGATGTCTGGTAACTAGTCTCTATAATCAGATATTCATGACCTGGTCATAATATCATGATTGGATGCGCATCACTCAAGAGCACTAGTACCGTATCCTGCGTGACATCATCTCCACTATGACTGAAGTGATACTTCCGTCTTGACATCACACCCAATACACTACGACTCTCTGATAAACCCAGAAGTGGTGTACGCAGAACCGGTTAAAGCCCTGTACCACCAAGACCAAAGTCTACCGATTATCGTAAGTATTAGCGGTGCAAGTCTCAGGTTAAGACCAAATACACCTACCCTGATGTCGGACTCCCATAGACACATAGTCATAATACCAATGGGATTCCGAGGGGTCTATCCAGAGCGAAGATGTTTCCCGTACCATCGGTGAAACACAACCTCCTATCGCACTTGCATAAGTATCCAATACTTAAATATATGAGAACTATGCCGTTGTGCCCTCACAACGCGCACAAGTGCAATACTAGCCTATTCCGCATTATCGATGTCCTGTCTCGATAATACTACGGCTAGGGATATTTAATGATTAAACCTTCGGGGACTGATACTGTCTCATATCATTCTCAGTCCAGGAAAATCATAGGGACCTCTCTTCATTTATATCTAAGGTGATCTAATCACAAATGATAAGAGTGCAATCTCCTTTGTCACATAGTTAATTTGTACAACAACACCATGATCTGTACAAATAGTGACGCTATGGGTCATATTATCCAACACAACTTACCTAGCTGATCGATGTCAGCAATCATCTGCGACATCTAGTGCTTGACAGATGTACCCTCTGACATACACGAGCGAAAGAGCTTCTTTTGCAATTCGTACTTTTAAGATCTAAGATTAGATCTATGAAGATCTTTAATTTGAACATCATGATATAAAGATCTAATCCTTAGTTTTGACGATGAAATTAAAGTGTCATTGCATCAAGTATAAAGGATTGAGCACTAAAGTTATCATCACCATGAGTCTTCCAAAGCTCATGCTCTATTATTTGCTCAACTCCGGGCTTAGGCCTGAGATGTCACTCTATCAAATAGAATAACTTCTCAGTTCCCAGGACTATCCTGAGGTTCTATTACCAATCTGAAAATTAGAGCCGTTTAAAGACATTTTCACCCAGGGTTATGTTCTAAACGCTAATCTTTCAATTATCTTGATTCCAATAGTCCAACTATCCAATCAACGATTTCGGGTACTATTGAATATAATGATTACTATAGTCTAACTATATTATCAACTATAATTTGATTGGTTTGGTTAAATTCAAATATATTGATGACTATAATCCAATTATATAATCAACTATAAATGAAGTAGTTTGAATACAGTCCAACTGTTTAGTTTTAAAAACAACAATTAAATACTAGTCCAACTAATATAAATTAATGACGAAAAATGAAATGAGCGCGTTTTGGCAAGTATCTAAACGAAATTGCAAATTTAATACTTACCTCCCACTAATTTTTGGCGAGCCTCTAACCCTCTGTTGAGTACTCGGGAAACCTAGTTTCCTAGTGGGCTAGGATCCCATTAAATAACACACAACCTTGACTTTGGCCAACAAGTTGTATGATATTTAACTAGATAGATCTCTAAGATCAATTGAATCTCATCCAATTCCTAGATCCAGTAGGTGGACATCCAAGTCCGAAACATATATCTAATATATGCCAATATATCCGATATATTCCCTAACCTTTTTCCTCTGAATCAACTAAGCCTGGGCTTTGGCACAACAAGCTTAATGATTCCAGTTAAGCGGGACCCATTGACCTTGGAAAGCTTCGTAATCGATGTCGATGGACAAGAAGTGATCTTGACTTTGGCCAACAAATCACAACTTGGACAAGACATGCGATATGGAACAAAGCCTTCATGATTCAAACACATCCGCGATGGACAAAGGTCTTACTTTGGATCTTGAGAATGAATCACTCAATGGAAGGAAAACGCTTAATATTTGTTGAGGGTTTTTCGCGTAATTGGCAACCAATTAATTTTCTTTGACTAGGTCTCATCATACACCCTTAAGCATGCATTCTAAAAGCATAATAAGGCGTGATAAATAAATTAATAATGATATGTGGATGGATATTTAAAACATTTTGTTCCTAGAACAAATCTCTCCATTTCCTCTCCCCGGCTAGCACTATTCTTACTTCTACCCAATTACATAACACTTATAAAGAAACCTCATTTACATTGAGGGGAATAGGTGAGAAGAGAAATACAAAGAGTCAAGAGGTAATAGGCTGGACAAGCAGGTCCAATTAATAAATTCTAAATTTATTACAACAATTTCCAAAATTGCCCTCACCCATCTAATATCCATCCGATATACATTATTCATACATCACATCCTTGTATTCACACAAAGCATGTTATCAATCAATCTAATCCAATTAATTAATCTTTGATTAATGATCATCCAATGTTCAAACAACGATTTGATTTGCGCGAGTCCAACTCGTTTTAAGAATAAGTATTCAAAGTGTGTATTATTGAATTATATCGAACTACAATATTAATCCAATTTAATTTGTATTCAATACTAATTCTTTATTTAATTCCAAATTAAATAATTACACTTTTAATGTGCCTTTGCGACTTAGATTCTAAATCTAATCTTAATGGGTCTCAAAGCCCAATTAACATCCAATGTTAATTTAATTAAAGTCCAATGGGCTTTTAATTAATTTATAAGGCATGGGCTTTGGCAACCAAAGCCCAATAAGGAATCACCCTTTGCCACAAAATTAATTTGGCCCATTAGGCCCAATTAAATATTTAAAGGCCCAATAATCATATTTGGACTTTATGGAAATGGTTTTAGGCCTAATTGGATCCAACCAATTATCCTAAACCAAACTTGGCCCAACCAAGCCCATTAAGCCCAAATACAACATTATTAGCCCAATTCCAAATTAAGCTTAATTAATTAAATTCCAATATTCCTAATATCACAATTTAATTAACTAAAGTGTATTAGCCATAATTAATTAGTTAAATCAATATTTCCAAAACACCAATTACACTAATTAATCATGCTTTAATTAATCAACTTATGTCCAACACAAATTGAAGCAAAATCAATTCCAACATGCTTCCTATAGCTCATGGCAATAAGGGACCTTTTAATATCAATTTTGATTTCAATCCAATTAAATCACCAACTAATATATCCCATTCATTTTAAACACATCCAATTTTCTAAAATTCAAAAATCACCAAGAGCTACAAATGGGTTCACATTCGGCCAAGCCTCAAAATTTGGGGAAAATTAATCCAAATAGTTTTTCATCAAATTGATCATGCACAACTCAAAGTTAACATATTACAAGCATGCTCAAACAAATAATTTGAATAAAACATGCTCAAATCAAAAATACCCAAATCAAAGTTTAAGAACCCTAAATTCAATTTCATGCTCAATTATGGCTCATGATACCATTGTTGGGTTTTCTAGGTCAAACCAAGATCAATTAAGCAAGAAATCATGTGAATACTACAAAGTAAGAATGCGGAAAATACTCACTTTGATCGGTTTTGGATGTAGGAGATAACAAAAATTCCAAGCCTTTGTGTTGTGCTCCAAGCTCCTCTTTGATGTATGCTGAGCTTCCAAGCTTGTCCTTGAATTCCAAACTCATGGATTGGTTTCCCTATCACCTTTGTATAACTTTTTATGTGCTAGCAATGGAAGAAATTTGCAACAAAATCTTCCTATTTCTTCTTACAACTTTTGGCCAAGCCAAAATGAAGGAGAGGGAGAGGCTCACGGTTTTGAGAGAGTTTGGGAGAGGAGAGAGTCTTTTGTTTTTCAAAAGAAAACTTATGTCAAAAGTCTCACACAATTTTGGTATATGCTTTTCCAAAAAGCTTAACTAAAATTGGAGGGAAAATTGCATTAAAGTCTCTCAACTACTCCCATCACTCAAAATGACTAGATGTCAATCACCAAAATGGTGACAAGACTTCCATCACTTAAAGTGACTAAAGATATGACTCGCGATGTGACTTGTGGGCCCCACTTAAATTCAAAATCCGAGTGGGCCCGCAATCACATTCCGGGCTCGGGTTCGTTATTCCGAATTAACGAATTTTCCGTTGCGACTTAATTAAATCAAATTTAATTAAATAATTATGCCTAGCAAAATTACTATTGACATCGCTAGAGAATTAATTCTAAATTAACTCATTCGCCCGAATTAAAATCCAATTTTAATTTCGCGTCGAAATCTAATTTCGTTTAATATATCGAATATATTATTTTATCGATTAATTCCAAATTAATCGTTCTCTCTCTTCAAATAGTATTTTATCCCAGATATAATATCTCAGTAATTAATCCTAGATTAATTTTCTCTCTCTGCTAATTAATCCCAGATTAATTATGTTCGAGTCATACGTCATCGGTGAATCTTCAGGAAGAGACCCATGAGATCCCTGGATATGTTGGCAGTAAATCCGCTCATCGGACCATCCGAACACGTAAGTACCTAGTACTACGTTTTTACCGATTTACGAGACATGGTTGGCTTCTATCAAAGCACCGTGCCTACCCAATTCTCCAGAAATATTATTTTAAGGAATATGTAATCTATGTCAGGCGTAATATACGTAGTATTGCGTATTACGATCCAGTATCGAATGTCACATGCTAGGCCTGGGGCTGGAATTGTGTCTGCCCCGTACGAAGCATATATCGGATCTCTGGTAACTAGTCTCTATAATCGGATAAACATGACCTAGTCATATTAACCCGATGACTGCAGTACTAAAGAGTACTAGTTTCGTATCTTGCGTGATCATCATCTCCATATGATTGGAGTGATATTTCCATCTTGACATCATACCCAATACACTACGATTCTCAATATACCCAGAAGAGGCGTACACAGAACCTGTTAAAGCCTGGACGACCAAAACTAAAGTATATTAATTGTCTCAAGTATTAGCGATGCAAGTCTCAGGTTAAGACCAAATACACCTACTCTGATTCGGACTTCCATAGACACATAGTCATACTACCAATGGAATTCCGAGGGGTCCTTCCAGAGCGAAGCTGTTCCCGTACCATCGGCAAACACAACCTCCTATCACACTTGCATAAGTATCCAATACTTAAATATATAAGAACTATGCCGTTATGCTCCCACAACGCGCTGAAGTGCAATACTAGTCTATTCCACATTATCAATCTCCAATCTCGATAATACTACGACTAGAGATATTTAATGATTAAACCTTATTGTATTAATACTGTCTCATATCTTATTAATCTGGTACTAATCATATGGACTTTTATCATTTATGTATCTTGGTAATCCAATTACAAATGATAAAAGAGCAATTTCCTTTGTCACATTGTTAATTTGTACAACAACACCATATTCTGTACAAATAGTGATGCTATGGGTCATAATTATCCAACACAAGGATCCCATTATCATCATTTCATAACTCCGACTAGGGTCGGTCATTATAAAATACGATAATTAGGTAGGTTCCCAACCAATTTATGATATAAATCATAATTCCTTGATCATTGGGTTGGGCAATCAAACATGCCATAGCTTATACTAGTCCTTGTGGACACCCAATATTTGCCAATAAGTTATAAGACCACTTCTAAGGGTCACTGCATCTTATGACTCAAAAAAGTCCAACCATTGTCAATAGTACGATTTAGGGACAAATTGGTATTGGTCAGTCTGGTAAAGGCTAGTCCTGCCAATACGGTTTAAACCATTTGGGTCTATACTTTACAATGGGAGGCAAACCTTAGACTTAAATTATTATTGAGGATTTTAGCAAGTTTAATTGAATAACTGTCAAATGGATTCCTCCATTGAAAATTCCCCAGAGGGAGGGTGGAGCGAACTCTCTTAAATACCCTTACCTCTTAGGCTCTTATTGCCTTGGTGACAGGAATAAACAATAGATCCTCCAAATTAGTCCAACATTTTAAATATGCCTTAAGGTAAGCTTTGAGTAAATGATTATCTAGATGTCTTCACATCTTTTCCTTTTGGCTATAAAAAGGTAGTGAGTGAAGGAAGACACCAAATCATTATCTAACTATAGTAATACCTTTGGTTAAATTAACTTTAGTTTGGAAAGTTTTATTAACCACTTGGTCCCAACCCACTTGTATCTTTTATAATGTCTTTTATTATAAACAAGTTATTTATATTTATTAGCCTTAAAGGTAATAAATCTCTAAGTTCATCACGGAATAATTAATTTGCTAAGGGATAAGCAATACACTCTCTATTTCTTAGAAAGTCTCTAGATGCCTGCACCCTAAAATAATCATGCCAATTCTAATCATACATAGAATCATCAAACATATGAGTTTTAATATGTTGGAATTATTTTAGGCATTAAATAACTTTGATTAATATTTAATTATGATATTGCATTTTATTTTATTCAAATAAATTTACTATTCACATTTTTCTGAAGACGCGTAAACTTTAAACACAATTTCACAACTCAAATCTTAACCAAATCATGCAAAACTTGTGCCCAAAATTACGTTCAGGGTGTTAGCTTTCCAACGAGCTTTTAAACACCAAATTTCGAGTTCAAACGGGTGAGAACTAATCAAAACAAAAACGACGCACTGATACCACTGTTGGGAAGCGGTCGCGAGTGCGCACCAGAAAATCAAAATTTTATGTCGCTTTCCCTTTGCCCAAGACCTTTTTTTTTTATTATTCTACAACCGTAAGCATGTTACTATATATTCTAAGCATAAAACTCATAAAACATGCAAAGAACATAAACCTAAACATGCTAACTATCATAAGAACTCTAATTAAAATAAAGAAAGAAAAATACTTACTTGAACCGAAGACTCCTCCAGTCCTCCCTCCAATCTACAAGCTTTTCTCGAACTCAGCAAGCTCTTCCACGTTCCAAAGAGCCACCCAAGTGTGTGGCCTCCAAATATGCACACACCAAAGCCAAAACTCAACGGCAAGACTACGCCTTGAGTGCACAGGTATTTTCCATTGGTTCTAGCCTAGGAAAATACCTCAAAACTTTTAACTCGAGGTTCCTCTAGTCAATTAGACTTAAGGATCCTCAAAATTAGTGGCTTACTCTTAAACTTTAGAGTTACTCACTTATATAAACGCAAGATATGAAAGGTTTTGGTGTAGCAAATTTGTGAAGAATTCCTTGGGTTTATATAGTGCTCCAAAGACAACAAAATTAATTAAGAATCCGATGTGGGATAAAAGCTAATTTAATCTTAGCTATTGGATCTTAATTTAGTGGTTTAATGAGATTATAAAACCATAACAAGAGTTTGGGCCGAATTAGAATTCAAAACAAATAAATTTTTTTTACTATTTATGTGAATAGTACTTTTTTATATTGCAATTCCCAAAGTGCCCCTATCGTCATTCACCAATCCCTAAGCCACTATGGAACCTCATAAATGATATGTTCAATAATTAAACACATTGAACCATTTATGAACAATTCCTACAACAATCATATATGTTGTTATATTTGTACTGTGCACTGTTAACCATTGATTTCGACTTTGTTGTGTGTGACCTTTTGGGTTCCCCTCAAGTTGGACATGAAATGAATCATGATAATTTAATCGAACATAAATTATCCTCCGATCAGATGGTCGTTCGATTTCAATGACCAAGGTTGACATTTAGCAACATGTCAAGGCCTCCAAATGAGAAGGAAAGATATATATATACCCATTCTATATGCGATTTACATATGATACGGTCCGTCGCCTCACTGTATCCCCACCTATTGACCTAGGGTACGGAAAGTGTCTACCCATATGGTCAAATGTATGATGTTGATAGTGTCATGAATCGTACTAACCCAAGAATCTCACATGATTCTTCCGCTGTGGCCACAGTCTCAAGCACTGATCACACATATCAACCCGCGAACTGGAATACTACTCTTATAAGAAAATATTATCCGAGAGAGTGGCGATTCTCTGTTGTATCTTTACAAACTTCATGTGTTTCAAGAAATGACCCAATCATACCTTTATGACCGAATCTTTTGAACTGGGGAAGGAGAATGTCAAAGTTATTTGATCCACACATAAGATTGTAAAGACCTCAAGTCTAAGGACTAGTCATATAATCGATACATAAAAGTTTTCACAGACATATGGGATAAACACTCCATATGAAAACTTTTGGCGGCTAGTTCGATGGACACGAGCAACTCATGCATCCATGTGATACACCAAGCGGACAGATCTCTACTAGTAGCCTATGAGATCGGCTACCCCACTTAAGGGCTGATAATATCATCATGCTAGTCTCTCCGCTTTGGGAACGCCCAGATTATTCATAAAACTATGACTATGAACATTTAAGAGTAATGATTCTCATAAGGCGTGGAAGCCATCATCTTATTACCCCAAAGGCTTTATTACAGTGTTGATGATTCATATAAGTTATGTAAGACACATATAATAAAGATTGCCATTTTATTAATTAATGAAAATATTACAAATACATGTACATATAGCCCATCCACAAGTTGGGTATATGGCATATCCCTAACAAGAAATGACTATTTTTCGTTGCTATTCATTGATCAAATGCTGGACAGACTGGCGGGACATGAGTTCTATTGCTTTCTGGAAGGATATTCAGGATACAATCAGATTGCTATCGCCTCAAAAGATCAGGATAAAACTGTTGGTTACTATTATTAGTCCCAAGGAAAGATTAAGCTTATGAAATACAACAAAATGAATATATAATAAACTTGAAGCATGGCGGAATATACTTACAAAGCTTTTATGATGAAAAGATGAACAAAGGTTGAAGCTCCAAGATCCTTGAAGTTTCGGCCAAGAGAGAGAAAAGAGTTGAAAGCTCCAAGCTTTGTGTATTCCAAGCTCCAAGGTGGTTTCCCTATCAACTCCTTTGATTCCTTGCTTGTGCTAGCAAAAATGGAGAATGAGAAAACAATTTTTTCTGCCTTGTTGGTGCAGCTCACGCGTGAGCAATAGAGGAAGAGAGGAGAGTGTTTCACTTTTGATTTTGTTTCCTTTGCATGTCAAAAACGTGAATGACCAAGGAAAATGAAAAGTGATGAAGTGATATCTAATACCAAAGAATTTTTTTTAATGCAAAAAATCCTTCCAAAACCGTGCATGGCTTTCCCTCCAAAATGAATCCATCATTTGCTATCATTACCATACTTTGAGATTAGAGACAATGCATCATCCCTCAAAGGTGACTAGATACAT